>CAKNXH010000146.1:377982-389735 GCA_932178445.1 Andricus quercusramuli | reverse complement strand
AAACATTGGTCAGGGAAAAATTAGAAAAATTTTGAAATGAAGTTTTGCGGTAATCCTGATATAATATTATTTCAGTAATTTATTTGCCTTGTATTTATATTTATATATTTTTTGTTTTTCAGTTGCTTCATCCTTAAGATTATCCTTTTAGTTCCAAATTTTATTAATTGTTTGAAAATTCAACAATTTTGTGAAAAGTCATCCTTTTTGGTTGAAAAGTCGTATTCTTTGGTAAAAATTCAACTATGTATTTTCGTAGAAAACTTACTTTTTGAAAAATCCACTAATTCGTAGAAAATTTACTTTTTAATTAAAATTCATATTTTGGTGTTGAAAAGTCAACTGCAATCTTTTCGGATGAAAATTCAATTATTTTTGTTTGAAAATTTGTCTTTCTGATTGAAAAATGCATTTGTTTTAATAGAAATTGCATCTTTCTTGGATAAAAATGTAACTGTTTTGTTGAAAATTAAACTACTTTGTAGAAAATTTACTTGTTGTTTAAAATTCATATTTTAGTGCTAAAAAGTGAACTGAAATCTTTTTTGGATGAAAATTCAATTATTTGATTGGAAATTTGTCTTTCTGATTTAAGAATTCATTTGTTTTAATAGAAAGTTCATCTTTCTTGGATAAAAATGCAACTATTTGGTTAAAAAGTCAACAATTTTGTTAAAAGGTCAATCTTTTTAGTTAAAAATTCAACCGTTTTTTTCTGAAAATTTGTCTTGGTTAAAAATTCAAGCATCTTCGTAGAAAATGTACTTCTTGATTAAAATTCATATTTTGATGTTGAAAAGTCAAACTTAAATATTTTTTAGATGAAAATTCAAATATATATCTTTTTAATTTGGGTTTTTTAATTAAAAATTAGTTTGTTTTGGTAGAAAGTTCATCTTTTTGGATAAAAATGCAACTATTTGGATATTGTTTTATGTATTTCGTTCATGAAAGATCCTATGTTAAAAATATTTACATGATTAAAATGCTGGCATTTTAATGTTAATAGTCAGGGAAAATGAAAAATCGGCCAAGGGAAAATCAGGGAATTTTGAAAATGAAATTTTTACCCTGAAAAGCATGTATTGCCTGAAATACAAAAAATGTTCATTAGTTTCCAAATTAAATTAAAATAGTTTCAAAATTAAAAATTTGAATTAAAATTCATTTTTAAAACTAATGGAAATTTTTAGTATTTCAGGTAATACATGCTTTGCAGGGTAAAAATTTCATTTTCAAAATCCCCTGATTTTTCCATGACCAATTTCTCATTTTCCCTGACCATTAACATTAAAATGTCAGCATTTCAAGTCTCATATCTTATTATTTCTGGAAACCATAAATTATGTATAGTAAGAGGGTGGAGGGGGTAGAAGAAATATTTTGTTATGCTTCGTTACAGGGGTAAGTGGGACTTGGAGAGGGTCTATAATCCGTTACGCAATTGAAGTACGGCCCCTAATGTGCTTCCTGTGATTTAAGATCGAAATAAAATCTGCCTTCTTATGAATAATTTTAAAGACTTCAATTATAAGACAGGAAGAGTAAAAGACAAAGAAGAGAAAGCCGTTCTCAACTTCTACAGTCTTACAGTTATAAACAGAAGAAAAAAAATATCTCGAGCAATTTTCTAGGGAGATGCCTATCACTGGGAACACCGAACAAGTGCATGGTGCGATGAGCGAGGAAATATTCTGCTGAAAGAATCCAAACTTAGTGCAAAAAGTCAGCCTTATTTTATCAAAAGTCTTATTTGCAAAAATATGCTGCTAATAGGAGACCTCATAGGAGACCGAGACACATACAATGACTCCATTATCGAGGCAGTTAGTTGAGTAATTGTTTTTCCAAGAAGTTATGGGTATCTGAATTTTGTACTTTGTTTTTCAAAAAAACCAGAATTTTTTTCTTGAAACCTCTATAACTTTTGACCTAATTGAGATATTTATTATTTTTCTCAAGAAACGCACCTTTAAATTTTTTGCCAATTTTTTTTTGAACTTTTACTTTGATAATGAAGATACCTTGTAAGTTTGATGCTTGCTAAATCTTTTTTGTAGCCAGGAGGATTATTTTTTCTCACAATCGAATTTTCTACTTTTTCCTTCGAAACAAATGACGGATACGAACAAATGTTTTAGCCAGCATGATGCTGACGAGATGCCTTTCTTATATCAGTAAAAACTTTTCAACAATATTTGGAAGAATAAAAAATGTGGGGTTTTCCAGGAAATCTTTTTTTTTTAAACAAAGCCCAAAATCCAAATGCGCATAACGTCTTGAAAAAATTTTTTTTTGCAAATCGGAAAAATACGTATCGCCTAATTTTCTCTGAAAAACAACAGCATATTTCGTCCCCAAAAATCGGTGATTTCAAGTGTATTTGCCTGATTTGAAATGGATTCGGTCGGCTCAGAAAAGGATCTCTGAAACTGTTTATGTATTTTTCACAACATTAAGGTATAACATACCGAAAGGCTCCAAATTTAGCAACGATATCCAGAGAGCCGTGTGGTGGTTTTTACAGCTTTATTATGTACGTATTATAATATTTATTCTCGTATTTATCCTTTGAAACTTGAATGTGCCATAATTTCTTTTTGAACTTACACTCGCAGAAAAAAACCGTTTCTAATCACATTTTCCTGTTGAATGAATGTTAAGCCTTGCATTAAAAACATAAGTAATCTTTGAAAATGTTTAGCCATATTCAGATGGCATCAAAAACTTCGGTACATTTGATTTACTCTGAAAGCGGAATTTAATTTTTAAATTTTACGTTTTGGCGAAAAAAGTTTTAGGTAGTTGCGTATATAATGGAATCAAAAATAATGTTGTTTTTTTGTTGTTGTAATTTTACGTTAAATGAAGAAAAGTAATTTTCGAAATTGGAGGTACTTTTTCGTAATTTTAAGATAAATGCAAAGGGGTTTCTTACTGAGAAATATGGACTTATCACAATATTTAGTGGTGGCCGATACTCCCATATTCTTTGAATTTTGTGTTTGAACAAGCTTACAATTTGCGTAAGTGAAGAGTAGATTGTAAAAGTAGATGCACATCTCTATTCATCGGCGTGACTCTATAACAGGATTAGTTAGCGTCTAAATTACTTTCGGGGTGGCTGTTATGACCGAGCTGGTGGGAGCTCCGCCTCCATAATTTTTCCTAATCTACTTTTTCGAAAAATTTCATCTTCAACGTTTAGGATTTGGGTGAAGTAATAGTTGAGGACCTAGGTGTGAGCCCAACTTACAAAGGAGCAGGTCAAGTTTGCACGTGCGCTACCACACTTCCCGTCACTCGACTCGTAAATTCATCTCGAAGCTGGATCCCCTGCGAGGATAATCCTTTTGTCTTTCAAGTTACCTATCCCCAACTCAAAAATAGTCGTAAATATAAATGGATTAAACATTTGAGTTATTTAAAATATTCGAATTATGACCCTGAAATTCATGTCAAAATAGAAATTCCAGATTTCAACCCTTCGACCGTTTTTCTAAGGTGGTGCTGCTAAATTTAAACCTTTAAGAGTTCAAGTAAGTTAAGCTTCAATAATGTTATAAAATATACAGAATCAATTTTATAGAACCACAATATTCATAAAGCCTTCAATGGGCAGGAAAATATGATGTGTTTGAGATTTGTTCAATTAATTTGTAGAAAAATTGTTTAGGCAAGAATGGTTTAAACAATTTAAAAAAAATGGTATGATCATATTTCGTGAGCCTTAAATGAGCCGGAAATTCCTGTGCAAATAGAAATTTGACATTTTAACTGCTTGATCGTTTTTCTAAAGTGCTGCTAACTTTGATCTTTCGGTATGTTACATTAATGTTGTAAAAAATACATAAACCATTTCAGAGAAGTAGGATATTTAGAGAGCCTTTTATGAGCCTAAAAATATAGTATGAATAAAATGTTTTATTCAGTTTGAAAAAAATTATTCAAACCATTTTTTATCATATTAGGTGAACCTAAGAGCCGGAAATTCCTGTAAAAATAAAATTTCAAATATTTAACACCTTGGCCGTTTTTTCAGGCAGTGCTGCTAACTTTACGTAAAGTTGACAGCAGCACTGTTTTTTTTTTTTTTTTTAATTGCAGAGCCGAAAATTTGGCATTAGGCAATTGATTTAGCCCGAAATGAGCCCATAATTATTGCCTACATTGTTAGAAGAAGAAATCAGGAAATTAATAAATGGCGCTGTCAACTTTACCCAACTTTCGAATCTAAAGATCAAAGATACTTAATGTTCCGTGAACCATAAGTAATTAATAATTATCGCTATGTCAATAAATTTTGAAACAAAACCACAAAATGCGATTAAAAAACTACATAATTTTGATATATCTGACATAGAGACATTTTCAGCTCTCATTCCAAAGAGTATAAAAATACCTTTCTCAGTACAAAATTTGCTGAAAAAATGTCACAAATAATATAAAACTTACATAAATAAGAATTTCTTATGGAATGCAAGAGATTTTTACGTGGTATCAAGAATTCAAGTTTTGTAATATAATGGCTAACAAATTTAAAAATTCGTGATTCGATAAACTGTTTTCTTAGAATCTTAGAAATTTCAAAATATTGGATTTAATGTTAAAACTTTTCATATACTTTTAAACACTTTTTAAATATAATTATCAATGCTTGATTACTCTCCTCAAACAAACAAAATTATTTAAAAATTAATTACAATTATACTTCATCACACATGCAATTTTTATATTGAAAAAAAATATAAATAAATATCTAAAAATATAACCTCCCTTGAAGTCTTTACTTTAGAAAATAAATATAAAAATTGCGCTCTATAAAATGGAGAATATAAAGTAAAACTTCTAAAAATAAAAACGAACCGAGTTCAAAAAATACATTCAGATAATACAAATATTGTCTTTTCATTGTCTTTCGCCAACATGTGGACTTTATATCTAAAGTAGGATCTGCTTCCCATTTCTGGTTAAACTTCCTTGCTTCTACTGCTAGTGATATTTACGGTACTTTTAGAATGTGTCACGCTTCACAAAAAGAAAGATAAGAGTTTTACGACTTTGCAAATAACGTTAAGAATAAGAAAATAAACACGAGGATTACAATTTAGTCCGAAAAGTTCTATGTAAGTCAACATTTTTACTAAACTTTCAAAGATGAGAAATAAGTGACTTAATAATTATTAAATAAGACAAAAAGTTAAAATTTAGGATCAGAAGTCTTTCTTAAATAATGTTTCTAACTAAACATTAAAAAGGGGATGTGCATTCCCTTGTTTACTATTCTTAAAGTAAACAAGATAATACTAGCAGCTTCTGTAAACTTATTTTTACAGTAAAAAAAAAGAAATTGACACAAGTTTCATTTACATTGATTCATCTCACAGAACTGTTAAAAACCAGTAATATCAAAAAATAGAAATCGTTCAAAGCCGCAGCACTCCCATTTTCTAGCCTTAAGATATTAAGCAATAAAATGAAAAATCGAAAAAATGTCTTAACTCTGAAAATTAAAATTTTGTACACTCATCTACCACTTAAAATTCATGTGCTCGAAGTTATAAACGGTCAAATAAACGAATTTTTTTACTGATGACTTTTTAAACCAGAAAAAGTGCTCAAATGTTTGTTCATTTATATTGGAAATAATTTATTATTGAAATAAAATTATACTGCACATTTTAAATTGCAGTTGGAACAATATTCATAGGTAAAATAATTATGGGACAAAATACTTCGTTCATTTAAACGTTCAGAACTTCAGGTACGTTTCAAATTCTTCAATTTTAAAGATTAATAAATAAACAATTTTTAATTGTGATGATTCTGATGACGTTCAAGATAAAAATTCGAGGATTTTCAATTCTAAATCTTCCAAATAACAGAAATTTCTAATGTAAACCATCAAATTACAGAATTTTTAATTGTAAAACTCAAAATTTGCATAATTTTTAATTTTTAATTGTCAGCATTAAAAACTCTTAATTTCAAAGATGTATAAATAAAGATTCTTAAATATTTTTGATTTTGAAAATCATAATTGAAATTTTTAATTCTATATCTTCAAAATGCAGAAATGTCGAATTTGAATAATCGAAATTACAGCTTTTTTAATTGTAAAAATGAAAACTTTTCAATTTTAAAGATTTACAATTTAAAGTTCTTAGATTTTAAACAGTTACAATTGAAAATTCCTGAACTTTAACATCATAATATTAGAAATTATTAGAAAATTTATAAATAAAAATACATAAATTTTGATTTTTTTGGAAATCAAAAGTCAAGTTTTCAATTCTAAAATGTCCATTATTGAAGGAGTAAAAAAATTAACGACTTTTAAAAATGCGTGTGAACTTAGCCACCCACTTTCAAAATTTCGAATTTTTTTTAGAGTTCTGACATCCTTTTGAATAGTTCTACAGTTCCTGATAACTTTTAGAAATAGTTCCGGCATATAAATACTCTAAAAATGGATTTTTCAAAATTGGGGGCTAAGTTCACGTTCCCCCGCACTTTTCGAAAAGTGAAGTTTTTTTAGAGTTCTGGGTAGATTTAGCATAGTTCTAGAGTTCCTGATACTTATTAAAAATAGTTCCCAAAAATGATACCCAAAAAAAAATGTTCAAAAAATAGAGTCAGTCCCCCACTTTTCAAAAAATCAACTTTTTCTTTAATATTCCTGTATTTCCAAGAGAGTTCTAGAGTTCTATCATAAAATAATTTCTAAAAACTTGAAAACTCGAAAGTTACATAATTTCGAAAATCCCAAAATTACGGAGAAATTTTTCGAAAGAGTTCCAGGAGTTCTGGTAGCCCCCTGAATAGTTCTAACAAAAAGTCCAATAAAATTTTCCGATAAACTCAAAATCTAAAAACCTACAACACTTTACACATACCCAACAAATTTTGAAATTCGAAATTTTGAGAGTTCCAGGAGTTCTGATCAGAGTTCTGGTAGCCCCCTGAATAGTTCTAACAAAAAGTCTTATACAATTTTCCGATAAACTCAAAATCCAAAAACCTACAACATTTTACACATACCAAACAAATTTTGAAATTCGAAATTTTGAGAGTTCCAGGTGTTCTGATCAGAGTTCTGGTAGCCCTCTGAATAGTTCTACAAAAAAGTCTAATAACATTTTTCGGTATACTCAAAATCCAAAAACCTACAACACTTTACACATACCCAACAAATTTTGAAATTCAAAATTTTGAGAGTTCAAGGAGTTTTGATCAGAGTTCTGGTGGCCCCCGGAATGGTTCTAACGAAAAGTCTAATAAAATTTTCCGATAAACTCAAAATTCAAAAACTTACAATGTTATGTGTGAACTGTAAAGTGTTGTAGATTTTTGGATTTTGAGTTTACCGAAAAATATTATGAGACTTTTTTGTAGAACTATTCAGGGGGCTACCAGAACTCCTGGAACTCTTTCGAAAAATTTCTCTGTAATTTTGGGACATTCGAAATTATGTAACTTTCGAGTTTTCAAGTTTTTCGAAATTATTTTATGATAGAACTCTAGAACTCTCTTGGAAATACAGGAATATCAAAGAAAAAGTTGATTTTTTTAAAAGTGAGGGGCTATGGCTCTATTTTTTGAAAAGTTTTTTTTGGGTCTAATTTTTGGGAACTATTTTTAATAAGTATCAGGAACTCTAGAACTATGCTGAATCTACCCAGAACTCTAAAAAAAACTTCACTTTTCGAAAAGTGCGGGGGAACGTGAACTTAGCCCCCAATTTTGAAAAATCCATTTTTAGAGTATTTATATGCCGGAACATATTTCTAAAAGTTATCAGGAACTGTAGAACTTTTCAAAAGGATGTCAGAACTCTAAAAAAAAAATCGAAATTTTGAAAGTGGAGGGCTAAGTTTACACGCATCTTTTAAAATCACGAAAACATTAAAAAAAATATTCAAATTACATATCATGCAATATCAAGAAACATAAAGTTGACGTTTGCCCGGTCGAGAGAGATGAACCTCAAATATTTTTATTTTTTTTTCAATCAGTATTCAAATAAAATATTTGAGTTTGATGTTATTTTTTTTCAATCTGAAAATCCTTGAAAATATTTATTCTGACAAAAAATAAAATATTTTTAATCAATTCAAATAAAATATTTGGTTTTGATATTATTTTTTTATAATCAATATCCTTGAAAATATTTATTCTAACAAAAAATGAATTCTAAATATGAAATATTTTCAATCAATTCCTACCCCGAAAGGGAAATTGCTTGAATAATAAAATAAATTAATGTTCTACTATAGTTCCATAATATATTTAGAGCATTTGGAGGTCCAGTTTAAGGTTATGTGATGTCCTATAGATGAAAACTCGTAATAGTAATAAAATCATGAATGAGACCTTTTTTTTTATCAAAATAACGCTTACTCAGTATTTTATTACGACCTTCATTCACCACAAAACCTTGACATTTAATTCGTAAGATAAACCAAAATAAAAACAACTGTAACTACTTGAAACCTATGATTTTGGAGGCATAAAGATTCTAACAATCCATAAGTGAAGAAGATATTGAAAAAACAGGTAACCTAAAATAAAACTTCCGATATTTTGATTCTAGTGTCATTGGCACGAGAGCCTGCCATGTGTGCCAGAATGTAAACATGTGAGAATCACACAGACGAAACGTCAACGCGCCATGTAAACAAACCAACTCAAGGCATTGTCAGTCACGCAAATAAAACAAAACAATAAAATAGAAACCAGAATTATTTTCAACAATGAAATCCCGATATTATATTAATATTTAGGTTAAACTTTCGCTGGATCGAGAAAGTGTCCTCAAAAATGAAAAGTGTTGTGTCGAGCGAAGGGAATGACATTTGGGACAGTGAATGCGCGATCAATAAAATCCTCCTGACGAACCTGAAGCTTCTGTTTGTCCTCGATGAGATGAATATCCTGACCATTAAAATCATGGTGTCCCCCCAGGTCGTTAGGATGAGCACCATAACCAGGAGCACGAGGATCCTTGTGCGGGGGCGCCGGTATCAGGAGTTCCGGACCCGCTTTTTGCATATGTTGATAGACACGGTAAACACTATTGACGGCCGCACCACCGGTACCATTTCGAAAATCGGGTAAGAAAAAAAACGCGCCGAAACAAACGACACCGAACGTCAAAAACACGAGAAGGATCAGGTACTTTTCGCGAGGACGAAAGGACCGTCGCGAAAACAGCTGTGTCGGCACGCCATTCACGATTCGTTGATAAGAAGGCAAAATACCGGACGTTGAGGTCGTCATTATTAATCACAAAATGCGAACACACGAATTGACACACGCGGTTTTTCACGCACGAACCGAGGAAACCCGTATTGTTTCCCTTTTTCGCGAACCGTCACACGCCATTATCATTCGCGACACCGACGCGACACCTAGGTGGAGATTTGGAAACTGGCGGCGTTGGCGGTCAGATTTGAAAACTCTAGAGTCAACTCGGTAGCTAAAGTAGGATTTCTAGACTTCAAAATTCACCAAGTGAGAAAAAATTTTTATGAAGAATCGAGGTTTCTAAAGAGTTTAAGTGCTCGGAGAAATTCTCACGAGCATGAGAATATTCTCGACCTTTATGTGCTTTTAGAATTTAATGAGCATTTATGAGGATTTTGAATTAGGATTTAAGCAATTGGCTTGGTTGTCTCTTTTCCAATTCTCTCCCTCTTTTTTCATCTTGTTATATACTTGTCTCTAACGAGCCGATCAAAACGTTGTTTGGAAACATATTTGAGGCCTTTCTATGCAATTCTTTTTGCATATTTTGAACTTTTCGAATATGTTTTTTCAAAATAACTGCTTTTTGGATTCATAATGTTTCTGAGCCTTTTTGTTCAAAAATAGAATTTTTGCACAGATTGACTTGATGATATTGTGTTTCTAAAATTTTACTCACGTATTTTCTACTTTTATTAATAATAATTACATTGTTTAAATTTCGCGGGAAAATGCACCGCTTTAAATTCAACTCAAAACATTAATTCTATATCAAAAAAACTCATTTTAAACAAATTACATGAATTTTCTTCAAACAAAAAATCAATTTTCAACTAAAATTAGAATAGTTAAAATGTCAGAAAAATAAATGTTCAACAACAACAAAATATTTTTTTTTATCAAAACAAATTATTTTTTAACCAAAAATGTAACAATTAAATTTTCAGTTGAGACAATCAATTGTCAACCAAAAAAATGTATTCGCAACAAAATAATGCAATCTTAAACTAAAAAAGATAAATTTACAAACCAGGCATATAATATTTCAATTTGCAGTTAGAGGATTTATTTAAAAAAAAAAACGATTTTTCAGTCAAATTAATTAATTTTCAACTAAAAAAATATATTTTCAAGCAGAAATAGAATATTTATATCTTCAGTTGAAAAAAAAAATTAATTTTCAACTGAAAATAAATTAACTTTCAACCAAAGAAATTAATTTTTAATCACAATTATAAATTTTTTAACCAAAAATATTAAATTTTGACCAAATAGTAGACTTTTCAATCCAAAAGATGAATTTTCTGTCAACAAAAAAAAACGAATTTTCAACTAAATAGATTTTTTCCAATGAAAGAAATGAATTCTTAACAAAAAATAGAATAGTTCTCGGAATAGTTCAAGTGATTTTTCTACTAAAATTATGAGTCTTCAACCAACCAAATACATTAATTTTGAATTAAAAAGATACACTTTTCACCAAAAATAGAATAGAATAATTTTCAGTTAGTAAAATAAATTTTCAACCAAAAAACAAACGAATTTTCAACAAAACAGTTAAATTTCCAAGCAAAGAAATGAATTTTTAACCAAAAAGATGAAATTTCAACTAATGAGAGAACTCTTTAACCAAAAAAGACGGATTTTCAAAAAAAAAGTTATATTTTCACTGAAAAAATTAATTTTCAAGAAAATTAGGGTAAATTTTAAACGAAATAGTATAATTTTCAACTGAGAAAAAAATGTATTTTTTCATAACAAAAAAAAAAATTTTAACAAAATAATTCCACTTTAAACTAAAAAAGATAAATTTACAAGCCAATAATATAATATTTCAATTTTCAGTTAGAGAGGTATATAAAAAAAACGAGTTTTCACCGAAATTAATTAACTTTCAACTAAAAATATAAATATTCAAGCGAAAATGGAATAGTTATATCTTCTGTTAAAACAATTCATTTCCATCTAAAAAGAAACAAATTTTCAACCAAAGAAAATAATTTTCAATCACAATAATGAATTCTTAACCGAAAATATGAATTTTTGACCAAATAGTGGATTTTTCAACCCAAAACACGCATTTTCTCTATCAACAAAAAAAAAAACGAATTTTCAACCGAATAGTTTTCTTTTCAGCCGAAGAAATTAATTCTTTAAAAAATAGATTTATTAAATTTTTTACTAAACAGATAATTTTTCAACGAAAAAGATTACCTTTCTATCAGAAAGTTAAGCTTGCCACAAAAAATGGAATAGTTGAAGTGAATTTTCAACAAAAATGATGAATCTTCAATTTAAAAAAGTTTACTTTTTAACCAAATACGTAAATTTTAAACTAAAGAGATCAATTTTCCACCAAAAATAAAGTAGCATAATTTTCAATCCTGAAATAAATTTTCAAACAAAAATCAAACGAATTGTCAACAAAACCGTTAAATTTTCAACCAAAAAGATGAAATTTCAACTAAATTAAACAATACTATTATTATTACTATAATATAATATAA
>CAKNXH010000146.1:254766-368863 GCA_932178445.1 Andricus quercusramuli | reverse complement strand
CATTTTTTCAGAATACTGAAATTGTAAAGATTTATAATTGAAAATTTTCATGATTTGTAGCTCAAAACTCTTTAAATTTGAAAATTTACAAGCGAAATGTCTTTGATTTCAATGAACCATAAATAAAAATTCTCAAATTTGGATGATTTTGGAAATCAGCAATGAAGTTTTCAGTTCTAAATCATGCAAATAATAGATGGAATTTAGAATGTAAATCATCAAAATTACAATATTTTAAATTCAAAAGTTAAATTTGCATTATTTTACATTAAAAATTTGTTACATAAAAAATCTTGCATTTCAAAAATGTATAAACAGAAATCCCTCAATAGTTCTGATTTTGGAAATAAAAATTCAAGTTTTTAATTCTGAATCTTCCAAATTGAAAAAAATTCAAATGTAAAGCATCACAAGGACAGAATTTTTAATTACAAAATTGAAAAATTTCATAATTTTTTATTCTAATTATTTTTAATCCTTAAATTTGGATAATCTTGGAAATCAAAAGAAAAGTTTTCAATTTAAAATCCTTCACATTAAAGAGATTTTTAATGAAAAGCATCAAAATCACAGAAATTTTTTATTGTAAATTTTCAACATTTTGAACTTTCGAGTTTTAAAAATTCACAATTTGAAGTTATGCATCCTTTAAGGGTTGGCATGTACTTTGGAACATTTTTTCAGAATACTGAAATTGTAGTAAAGATTTATAATTGCAAATTTTCATGATTTGTAGCTCAAAACTGTTTAATTTTGAAAATTTGCAAGCGAAATGTCTTTGATTTCAAAGAATCACAAGTACAAATGCTTAAATTTGGATGATTTTCGAAATCAAAAGTGAAGTTTTCAATTCAAAATCTTCCAAATAGATGAAATTTCGAATGTAAAGCATCAAAATTACAGAATGTTTAATTGCGTAACTTAAAAGTTGTACATTTTTAAATTGATAATTGACGAAATTAAAAATTCTTTAATTTTGAAGATGTATACGAAAATGCTTGAATTGTCATCATTTTGAAGATCAAAAGTATGTATACCATTAAGCCATTTCCCTTTCGGGGCAGGCGTGACACTACCCGATTCGGGTAGTGTTTCTAGGTGGATAGTTTCTTGTAGTAAATAACTACAAGTGTGGGCTCACCACACCCAGGACGGGCCAACAGCACGCAGTATTCCCGAACGGTCACCCATCAAAGTACTAACCGTGCCCAATACTGCTTAACTTCAGTGATGTAACGAGAACTGGTGTTTTCAGCGTGTATCGCCGTTGGCGAAAAGTGAAAAGGTTTTAATTCTAAATCTTCCAAGTTGTTCAAATTTCAAATGTAAATTATTAAAATTACAGAATTTTTAATTGTAAATTGTCAGAATAAAAATCTTTTTAATGTTAACGATTTACAATTCAAAGTTCTATAATTTTGAAGACTTACAAGTAAAAACTGTTCAATTCAAAAGATGCCATAAGTAAAATTTCTTGAATATTTTGATGATATTTAGGATGAAAAGTCAAGCTTTCAATTGTTAAACTTCCAAATGAAAGAAATTTCTAAATTAAATGATCAAAATTCAAGAATTTTTAATTGTAAAACTTCAGACTAGCATCATTTTAAATTGTAAATTGTTGAAGTAAGAAGATTTTCAATTGTCAAGATTCACAATTCAAAATTCTACAATTACGATTAAAAGTTCTTGAATTTTGAAAATGCAGAGTTGCAAATCATTCATATTTCAAGATTTATATTTCAACGGTTTGCAATTTTTAACTTTTTCTGGAATAGTTCAATTTTGAAAATTTCTTATCAAAAATTCTTCAATGTTAACGATTTGCAATTTCAAATGTTTTCATTTCAAAGATTCATACATAAAAATTCCTAAATTGTGAAGATTTTGACGATATTGAAGATCAGAAGTCAAAATCAAAAGAGTTTTCAATTCTAAATCTCTTTAAACTTGCATAATTTGTAGTTGATGATAAAGTTACAAAATTGACAACTCTTCATTTCTATCAATTTAAAATTCAAGATTTTTCAACTCTGCTAAGAGATAGAATTGGAAATTCTGGAATTTGGAAAATATGTCTTTTCGGAATAGTTCAATTTTGAAGATTTACCATGGACAATTCTTTAATTTTAATTATTTGTAATTTAAAATTCTTCAATTTTGAATATTTTGAGTTAAAGATTTTTCAATATTTAATGTGTATAATAGAAAATGATGCAATTCTGAATGCTTTTTTTAGAATAGTTTAGTTTTAAAAATTAAAAATTAAAATGTATTCAATTTTATTTTTTTCAATTGCACATTCTTCAATTGTGAACAGTAAAAATGATACCGTTGATTCATCGTTTGAAAGTTCCTTATATTTTTTACAGATGTAACATGTTTTCGTGTATAAAAGAAGGAACTTCGCAGGAATTTCAAATTACATGAATCAGTAACTGGAAATGTAACATGTTATTATTTTCACGAAGTAACTGTAGCTGTAATTAGTTCCTTTTTTTAAGGAAATTTCTCAACAATACATCTAAAATTATTATTACATATAAAATTTTAAAAACTACTTGCATGACTTTTGATTTTAAATGTCTAAAATTAAAAAGTTCTGAATTTTAAATATTGGCAATTTATATTTCTAGAATTTGAAGAATTTCAATTGAAAGTTCTTTAATTTTAACGATTTGCAGTTTTAGTTCTTCAATTTTAAAGATATATAAAAAAATCTCAAATTGTCACGATTTTGAAGAGTCAAGAGCTTTCAATCTTTAATTTTAAAACTTAAAACTTGCATAATTGTAATTTAAAAAATGTTTAATTGAAAGCTTTTCTATTTTAAAGATGTATAAATAGAAGTTCTTAAATTTATATGGAGATAAAAACTCGAGTTTCCCATTGTAATTCTGAATCTTCCAATGTGAAGAGATTTTGAATAAGAGATTCGAGTAAATTTTCAAAATTATAAACTTTTCAATTTTAAATATTTACAATTCAAAGTTCTATAATTTTGAAGAGTTACACTTAAAACCTCTTGAATATTAAAGATGTATAAAATTTCAAGTCGCAAAATTTTTATAAACTGCTTATTATTTTAAATTTGGATGATTTTAAAAATCAAAAATCAAGTTTTCAATTCTAAATCTTCCAAATTGAAGCAATTTCGAACATAAATTATCCAAATTACAGAATTTTTAATTGTAAAACTTAAAAATTTCATAATTATTAATTTTAATTTTTTTAATTAAAAACTCTTCGATTTTATAGATTTAAAATACAAATTTCTACAATTTTGCAGAGCAACAATTGAACATTCTTCAATTTGGAAAATATAGAATTACGAATAGAATTACGAATTACTAAATTTTCAATATTAAAATGTTTGAAGTATGTATATTTTGGAATAGTTTCTTGCAATACTTCAATTTTGAAGATTTATAATTGAAATCTTTTGAAATTTTCACTATTTGCAATTTACAATTCTTTAATTTTGAAGATTTGCAATTAAAAACTCTTAAATTTGGAAGGCGTATAAATCAAAATTCTTCAATTTGGATGATTTTGGAAATCAAAAGTCATGTATTGAGTTTTGAATCTTCCAAATTGACGAAATTCGAATGTAATCAAAATTACAGAATATTTAATTGCATAACTTCAAATTTGTACACAAAAATTTTTCAATTGTCATGATTTTGAAGATCGAAAGTCAAAGGGTTTTCAATTCAAAATTTTCCTAATTGATGAAATTTCAAATGTAAATCATTGATATTACAGAAATTGTAATCGTAAAACTTCAAACTTCTATAACTTTTGATTGCATATTTTGAATATTCAAATCTCTTTAATTTAAATATTCACATTTGAAAGTTCTCCAATTTTGAACAGCTACAAAAATTAAAATCCTTGAATTATCAAAATATAGAATTGAAAATTGTTCAATTTTCACGATTTGCAATTTAAAATTCTTTCATTTTTAAGATTTGCAATTGAAAACTCTTTAATTTTAAAGATGTATAAATAAAAATTCATAAATTTGGATGATTTCGGAAATTAAAAGACTTTATTTAAAAGAAAAATTTTTAAATTCTTTAAATTCTTTAATTAAAATAATTAAATTAAAATTATATTATATTAATTAAATCAATTCTAAATCTTTCAAATTGAAGAAATTTCGAATGTGAAGCAGTAAAATTACAGAATGTTTAATTTTATAACTTAAAATTTTGTAAAATTATAATTTGTTAATTGTCAAAATTAAAAACTCTTGAACTTTATAGATTTTCAATTTACATTCATATAATTCTAAGGATTGAAAATTGAAAGTTCTTGAAGAACTTTCAGTTTAAAATTCTAAAATTTTGAATACGTATAAATGAAGATTCTTAAATTTGGAATACTTTGATTATTTTGGAAATCAAAAGTCATATTTTCCATTATAAATCTTCCAAATTGAATAGATTTCGGAAGCATCAGAATTACAACATTTTTATTCGTTAGTTTTCAAAATTAAAACGTATTTAATTTTAACGTTTTTAGTTTTCAAATTTAATTTTTTAATTCATTAAATGAAAATTCTTAAATATTTTGATGATTTTGAAGACCAAAAGTCAAGTTTTCAATTGTAAATCTTCTGAGTGGAAGAAATTTCTGCCGATCTAACATGATAAGAATTCGATAATCCAATTCAAGGTAAAAAAATCCTCTTCATTATATTTCAAACTGACGTACACTAATTAACTGTTAAACTATTAAAATATTGGATTGAAAATTCATGTATTTTGTTAAAAGTTTCTTTTAAAATTAATCTTTTTGGTTGAAAATTCATTTCTTTGTTTAAAAATTAGTTTTTGCTTATTGAAAATAAATTTTTTTAACTACAAATGTTTTTAAAAATTTTGTTGAATTTTTTTAATAGGCATTTAATCTTTTTGGTAGAAAATTGATTTATTTCGTTCAAAATTTAACAATTTCGTTAAAAATTCATATTTTCAATAAAAAATTTATTTTGTTGAAAATGTATCTTTTTTACTTTTATTGCTAGAAAATTAAACTTTGTGGTTGAGAATTCAACTATTAGGTGGAAAATTCTATTAAAACTTTAAATTTTTAGTTGAAAATTCATTTCTTTGATTGAAAATTAGTTTTTTTTTTCATAGAAAATTAATATTTTTAACCGAATGTAAAAAAATTCTTTCTCTAACTTAAAATTAAACTATTCCGTTATTTGTTGAAAATGTATCATTTTTAGCTAAAAATTCATTTCTTTGGTTGACAGTTAGTTTTTTTATAGAAAATTAATTTTTTGAACTAAAAATTTAACTGTTCCATTTTTTGTTGAAAATTTTGTTTTAAAGTTTAATTTAATTTTTTTGATTAAAAATTCATCTGTTTTTGTTCAAAATTTAAGTATTCCGTTAACAAATTTATTTTATTGCATTAAAAACTTATTTCTCTAACTTAAAATTAAAATATTCCATTTTTTGTTGAAAATTTATCTTTTTTAGTTGAAAATTCATCTATTTTGTTAAAAATTGATCTTTTTTGTAGAAAATTCATCTGCTGTGTTGAAAATTGAACTATTTGGTAAAAAATTATTTTTTTGTCATTGAGGATGCATCATTTTAGTTAAAAGTGCATTTGTATTAACATATTTTTATAATATGAGTGAAAATGAATTTTTTTACTGAAAATGTAAGTGTTTCAGTTTTGCTAGAAAAATTATCTTTGTTTAGTTGAAAATTCGCTTATTTTATTGAAAACTCGTTTTTTTTTAGTCGAAAATTAAATTATTTTCATAGAAAACGCATACTTTTGAATTCTGAATTCAAATTTTCAAAAACTCGTGTTTATAAATTAAAAACTCAACATTGTGTATAATATTTTTGTTCTTCATTAATAATTGATCTTTTCTTCGTTGAAAATTAATTCTTTTAACTAAAAATGTAATGATAAAATTTGACATTGATAAATCCATTGCTTCCTTTGATTTGTTCAAATTACCCAATTGACATTGAGTAAAAGCGGCAAAAAATGCTTTCGAGATTTTCGTGACACACCTATGTTTTAGAGAAAGATACAACTTGAAATTGAATTTTGTTTTAATACATAAAAATTTGCAATCCAATTCTAAAATTAAATAAGTATATTATATTAAATAAATTTAAGGAAAATAAATAAAATGAAAACACCAAATTATTTAAAGAGCGATTTATTTGAAATATGGTATGGGTTGTAAGGAAAAGTATTTTTAAAACAAAATACTCGCGCATAAAGTATAAAACGATAAATTTGTACATTGAACTAGCACATAAAAGATATTTGACAACATAGTACAAAAGCATAACTTTAACGCTCATATAAACATAAAATAAACTCTACGCTTGTTCAGAGATCATATTCCTTCCGCTCCTCGAGTATAATATTCCAATCTTATATTCGCAAATCGCTATCAGCGCCTTCTACCAACCAAAACTTTTCTTATCAATATCATCAATAACTCTCAATAAAATTTCTTTTCACTACATTAATTTAATCCCGAAAATTCGAAATCGGCGCCTCTTCAAATGTTACCATCGAAGAGAGATAGAGAAATACGAATAGCAAAGTAATAATAATAACTCGCCAGTTATTCTAATTAACTTTCGACATAACGTCCAATATAGAATCTAACATATAAAGTCCTACGTAGCAAGTTCTAGTATCACAATTGAGACATTGATGTCTTACAATATAGAAATATCGCATTTCTGTTGCCGCAAGCAACTCAAATATTTGCACGAAAAATTAACAGTAACGATAAAAGTAGACGAAATTTTAAGAAGAAAGTTCGTAGCTCTCTACGAATTTGTACAGCAACTTAAGTAGTAACCGCTAATACAATATATACACTTCACTTTAATGCCATAACTCAAGCTCTGCCTGCTGTCTAAATATGGCTGCAATATCGACAAATCGATATAAATCTCCCTATCGAAAACTTAAACTCAATACAATCAATACTATTCAATAGAAGCAATACTTATAATTCAGTACGATCAATACTTAACTTTAATACTCTCAATACTTAAACGTAAACGCTCCGCTGAGCGATAAAATCAAATAGACTTTCTCTACTCTACATATTACATAATATACTCTACATATTACATAATATACTCTACTCTACTCTACATATTACATACTCTAGTCTACATTTACATGAGTCATGAATTGCATCCTGACGGTTGAGGATAAATACAACTGTAGCTGCACAGTGAAGGTTTTTCTTACCTCTATCTAATTCTAATTTTGTACAATAAAAAAGACGCGGTACCCTACATTAGAAATTAAGAGTCAAATCACTAAAATCGAAGTCGAAATCAGTATAATTAAAATTTGAAAGGTAAAACAAGTACGCAAGATTAAGTACCACGCCGTAAATATCAAAAGCAGTGATGGCAACCTTAATTCTTAGGTCGGAAGCGCGACATATAAAATTCACAGTCAGTACAATAAACCGCCGGTTGGACGATACTCTTCTTTCCACAAAGATGGCAAGGTTTTGCTCCCGCAGCCACAGTTGTCTTCTGCAAAGCTGGTGTCGCTTGCGTCATAGCAGAACTCTTAACAGCATTTTGGAAATGGACCTTATTCTTAGGAGCTGGTGGATGCTGATAAGTTGGATATTTCATATTCGACTGGATCTGTCCATTTTGAAGAGGATTGGGGTAAGTCTGATTCGGTGCAAGGACATTTTGCTGTTCAAACTTCTGGGGTGGTCTTTGATAATTATCGAGCCTCTGTTGGTAGCCATTTTGCGAAACCTGTTGCTGTTGTTGATAGGGAATACCTGGAGTTGGTGGTGGTTGGTACTGTGGTAGTGATTGATTTGTTCTTTGCTGAGGCACTGATTGGTAAGCGTGACCTTGGTAAGAACCATGAGGATATTGACCCTGAGTTCCGTATTGTTGGTAAGGATTTGGTGATTGATTCGCAGGGTAGAATTGCTGCTGTTGAACAGTAATTGGACTCGAGTGATTCGAATTTATACTTCCATTCTGACTACCGTTATGACTTCCATTGACACTTCCATTATGTGCTAAATTGTGATTCACTATCCTCTGATTCAAACTAGCTTGCTGTTGAGCCGTGAGTTGCTGTTGAGTGATCTGCTTGTTCATCTGATTATGTTGCTGCTCCAACTGGTAATAATTGGTCGGATAATTTTTCGCAGAGACTTTCTGCTGATTTCCGTTCTGAGGGAAGTTGTGCATCTGAACAGTGTAAGGACTTGCAGGTTTTTGGGTTATAGGCACACTCTGGTTTCTCGGATGAGCTGTTTGCGTCTGTGGATAAGACTGGGTTTGCATAAACTGCGGGTATCCATTTTGCGAGTACCTTATCTGCTGTTGCTGTTGCAGTTGAGGTGAGTAAGATGGAGTTTTCGCTGCATTTGATTGATTGTAGGCTTCCCTGATCATGTCCTGACCCTCGCTTCCATAGGTTTCATAAGATACCTTTTCCGTAACAGGTCCGGCAGATTCGTTCGGGTTTTGCCTCGCGAAAGTAGGCCTAATCGTTTCAGGCACAGGGTTGACGCTCCTGAGTTGGTCCTGGAAGGGAGTCGCAGGAATGCTATCAGCTTCGCTTTTGAGTGGAAGAGTATGTTGTTGGAACTTGGTGGTACTGTTTTCCCGATTGAGTTCAGCTTCTTGGAGACTTCGGATTTCTCGCAAGACCTTGACAGTCTCAGGTTTGTTCATCGCGGAACGAAGCACCCTTTCTAAAATCGGGTTCGGGATGTAGGAATCCTTCTCATCGTCCTCAGCTGTTGCGACGAGGACAACCTGATCACAGAAGGAAACGCTCTTCTTCTTACCAATTCGCCGCTTAGTTTTTCGAGGTGCGATATCATCTTCGTTCGGGAGTATCGTCGTATTTTGTATCGTATTCTGCATCGCGACTTCGCTGATGTCATCTTCTGGATAATCGATTGGAAGACCATTTTCGTGAGGAAGAGTGAGAGACATGGAAAGAATAGCTGCGTTGAGTCCACTTTCTTGAACTGGAAGACCGTTGACAAAGTTGGAATGGTTGGGATCGAAATTCTTGTTCTGAGCCGGAATTTGGCTGGAGTTTGCTGAAATCTGACTTGATTGTATATGATTATGTGTCTGATACTGAATCTGACTCTGCAACTGATTGTTATCCTTCTGAATTTCTTGAGATGCATCCATAATCGGCGAAGGCGTCGCACCATTCGACGTTTTAAGTTCAGCTTTCGGTGCTGCCTTAATCTGCTCGAATTTAGCAGCCATATCCTTCACAGAAGAGGTTACGACTCTCGGACAGTCCGTAACATCCCGACCCTGATCTAAAGCTGCACCGATTGTGCTCATCATCAAGTCGCTCGTTCTCCTCGCAACAGTTCCTCCTTGAATCTGTGCAACAGAACTGGACCTAACTTTGGGAATATCTTGATCAACCAAAGCCTGTTTCTTTATCCTAATCTCCGCTTGCTTGGCCTGAAGTTCCCTCAGCCAGGTCTCACTCGCAGCCTTGTCCTCAGCATCCTGAGAATCTAGCCTCTTATCTTTCATCGATTCCGCCGCGAGCATCTGATCCCTCTTGAGTTGCAGCTGCGCTAATAAACTACTGATCTGCTGTGCCTCTGATTGTTGACTCTGCAAATCTTTCACCTGGTCTTCAATCGGTGGAGGCGGTGGTGGAAAATCTTCACTCGGTTGTCTTGAGTGCGACACTGAAGGTAGCAGCGGGTAAGGTGGTGGTGGGAATTCTTCGCTAGGTTGTCTTGAATGAGAATTTCCGTTTTCAGGATAAGGTGGAAGAGATTCTGGCTGCTTCGCAGGGCTTTGTTCGCTGTGGACATCTGCACGTGTCACGACAAATGTCGGCTCGTAGAGAATTCCATTAGCATATTGCACAACATCATCTTGTATCCTCGGCTTGCTGTTGTAATTCATCTGAGAAGTGGTATTCGCACTGGAATCATTCATTCCGTAATTTGGAATGAAGGGGAGAGAATGCGGTTCTGATGAGTAATCCGCGTAATTAGAGTTTCTGTTCACCTGATTCACGTGGTTTGCATTCACGTGACTCCAGTAAGCATTGTTTTGTTCCTGAGACGAACTTGTGTTGCACTGTCCATCGGATAGTGGGTAAAGAGACTTGTCAGTTTGATCGCTTCGCACTTCTCCCGAAGACTTAGACTTGCTAAGTTGAGAAGTGGTCCTGAGTGGAGGTGGTGGAGGGACCTTCGCAACGTGCAGAACTTTACCAGCACTGCCGTGGAAGCTCTTCCTCATCAGGCGACTTCTCTCTAAATTCGGGTTCCCCGTGTTTCCGTTACCACTTCCAGAGAATTCCAGATGTCCTTCTGATAGATAGCCGCTGAGAGACTGGGACGCATCAGTGCCTTTAAGTCCAACATTCGAATCATCAACAGACTGTTTTGGCAAAGTGTTGGAAGTTGCAGGAGCTGCTGGCTGTCCATCTGTACCTTCTCTCAAATCTGGCATGCTTCTATTCTTCCTTTTGATCAAACCACCCATTAAGAGTTTCCTTCTGATCTTGTGTTGCTTCTTTCCTTTTTGGTCACTTCCAGTACCAGACTGTTGATTTTTAGCAGTTTCACTCTCCTTCTTCTCTACTTTCGCATTTTTGGCTACTGGTGAAGGTCGAGCGGGTGCTATCGAAAAGTCCTTCGAGTTCTTGTTTCTTTCTTCACTTCGCGCTCGTTTCTTGTCTTTCTTGTCATCATCACAGCGTTTCGCTCTGCCGAAAAGACCTGTCCTTTGCGTTGGGCGATCGTACAACATGTACTCTTCATCTTCAATCGCGTTGGTTGACGGTTTGGTTCGCAAACTCTTCTTTTTGGGCAGAGTCGCGTAGATCTCAATAGTCTTAGCAACTGGTTTGTCCACAACTACTGGCATATTGACTAAGAGTTCTCGACTGTTTTGTCGTGAGTGGTTGCCTTTGTCTCGAGAACTTTGACGAGAGTGTTGACCAGATTTGCTGTTCTCTCGTGAGTGTCTACCTTCTGGTGCACCTTCTGAAAAGAGCAAAACAAATTGAATTAGTATACAAGTATGATTCAGGATTCAAATTATAATTAGGTCAGAGGCATTCGAATCTCAAGGGTTGCTGGGTTTTTATGTACCTTCTTTATCGCCATTGGCGATCGCCTCCTCCTGAAGAATTCTCCTGTGCAAACTCCTCGTTCTCATGACACAAGTGTTGTGCTTCATCCTCGCGATTTTAATCGTCTGAGGATTATTGTAGGGTGCATCCATGGCTGCTCTTGCTTTACTGCTTGCTGCAGTGCAAAGAGCTTGAGCTGTTACAAGATCTCCAGCATCCTCTGCAGCTCGTGAAGAGTCTAGAAGTGCATCCGTCTCTTTGCAAAGACGCTCGCAGTCATCTCCTGACTGGGGCTGATATCCTTCCGGAATTTGCGCAAGCTGTTCGGAAATAAGATTATAGTCAATAAAGGAAAATGATGTTATGAATTGATAGATATAAGAAGCTCTCTAAAATTAGATATTGATAACACACCTGTAGATTGTGCTTCAAACCCTGTTGGAGTGGAAGGCTATCAGTGGAAGACAGAGAATATGAATCATAGCCCGCATCATAATGACCGCTGCTACTGCTCGATAATTCTCCAGATTTGCTTGTAGGACTTTTGGGAACACCACCGTTCCTCTGGACCTTATTAACTATATACAAGTACGGATTTTCCATCGTCGTCGATGAACTCGAAGAAGCGCTGTTTCGGTCTCCGGACCAGTTTCCAGAATCTCGTCTTCTCGGGACATTGAGGTGATCCGGAATATTGATTCCGTCCTGAGGAGCCGATCCGGCGCTCAAACTTCTCGTCAACTGCATTTGCTGTTTCTTTTGCTGTTGCATAACATTCTCAACAGCTCGTCGACTGATGTATTTTGATTCTGCGTCTCCATCAACCGCATCAACACCCTGAAAAAAGATGATGTTTATATTAAGAATTCAAAATTCATGGATTCCAAGCTGGGAAAAAATTAAAAAATGAAAGTAGATTAATTACCTGATTGCCAAAGATTGTATTTTGAATATCAGTTAAGTTCTGATAATCGCTGTAGATTCTTCGCTGAGTATAAATGTGAGTTGGGCTGTCGGGGTTGGGAGTAATCGCCCTCCTGGCCGTGCTATTAATTGGCGGTTTTTCAGGACTCGGAGTGATTGATCGCCGAACGTTGTTCGTCGGTGGCGTCTT
Source organism: Andricus quercusramuli (assembly GCA_932178445.1). Lineage (NCBI taxonomy): Eukaryota > Metazoa > Arthropoda > Insecta > Hymenoptera > Cynipidae > Andricus > Andricus quercusramuli. The sequence goes on along the minus strand of CAKNXH010000146.1, from coordinate 356,616 downwards.
AAGACCATTTCCATTGGGAAATGGAGTGACTGTCTTGGGGGCATTCTCGGTATTGACAGGCGTCCCGCCCGGGGTCGCGTACAACAAAAGAAGCGGTTGGTATCGACCTCGCCTACACTTCTCAACGACTTGCTCCCATCGGGGTCCAATTTCCTTTACGGTCGCGTCGTCGAAATATATCCAGACCTAAAATCGAGTTTGCAATCAGTCGAGGAAATAAACCTGATTCAATTTTGATTTAGAGCTAGGAAATGTCTCCTAATACTGTAAATTGAGTTGAACATGGAACCTACCTTTAGTTTCGTATGGAAGAAGAATGTGGAATAGTGTTTGCCGTAATATGTAACTACTCCCACGAGATTATGTACAGTGGAAGCTCCCCATCGGGAATCAACTACACTATGGAAAACATCGCTTAATCGAAGAGTCGTTCCGACTGTTGCGAACACATCCATAATGTGATCGAGGGAGGGTCGTTCGCTGTCCCAAACTACACCAACAGAGACAATCTCTGGTCGGTTCATGAGGGTTCGACAAATTTGTATTTTTGCTCCACAGGAACTCTGCAAATTGGAGAAAAAAGTTTTAGAAACTGGGCAACGAATAACTGGATGACGAGAGGATTTCATTTTTAGAATGGAACTTTTCAGGTATTTCCAGGGAAGAAATAAATCGTTGTTTAAAGAGGACTAATATTGAACTGAGCGGAGGTAGTAGTGTCCTTTTTATACTTACTGGACAATCGCGAATATCGCCCATCCCACCAGCTCGTCGCAAAAGCTGTCCAAATAAATCCGGACTGCTTCTGGCAGCTGGGGGCGTTTGTCGAGCCTGAGATGTCAACGCCGACGCTGATACATAATGCACCATCTGTAATCAAAATAATATCTTCTTATTTTCTTTTTCTTCGTTCAGTTTAATGAAGGAATCTGGGAAACCAGTGTTCAATACCAGTTTGAATAGAGAACAAGAATCATTCTTCACCCATGACTAATTCAATAACGAAATTTAATTAGCATACACGCATCAGTGATTACGAAAACCATTTCTAATATACATTAACTAAGACTGAAAGGTGATTAAAACGCTTATGAGTATTTTATAAAATATTGCTGAACTGATTTTTTCTGACACTTGGTATTAAACGATTTTAAAAATAATTATTTTACGACCTCCTGGTTCTTGAATCCAGGTGAAGGAGCATTTCGTCAAATCAATATCAGAGTAAGAAACTACGGAAAGTTGCCCTCGACCGGAATGACTAGAAGAATTACGCGATTACGAAATTTTTCACTAACAGGAGAGCTGCTTTGAGAGTTCAAGCCGAGAACTATGAAAATGCAATCGGCTATGACCAATGGCGATTACAACGAGTTGCAAAGCTTTATCGGACACCCAGGGTTTTTTACGGTGATCGTATATTCTCGCCCACTCAAAGTCTCCTATTGTGCTAAGCAATTAGTTCTTTCTCGAAACGAGCTTTTAAATGGTCTATTATTTAAAATTTATTCTCAGTGAAACCCAAATTGAGCAACAAATAATTTAACGTTATTTATTTTAGAGGAAGGTGATTCAGAAATTGAAATTCCGTTCGTTAAATATAGTTTCCAATTACGTTTATATATTATCTGTAATTGAAAAAAAAAAGTATTTTATAGAATTGCCATATTAGGTGCGAATCATTATCTCGATTATTTTTCTCACGCTATTATAATTTTTCCAAATGAGATACTGATCACTGCGGCTAGGGAAATTGAAGTGATGAAATTCGAGACTAACTGCACCCGAAACCACAGTGAACAATTTTCATCTCCAGGTTATGGAATCTAGCCACTCAAACGAGAAATTTTATGCTAGGACAACTGCAAAATAAGCAATACGCACGTTTGGTTTCGCCAGACTTCGATTCAGTTTCAGTGCCACGTGTGCGCAATTGCACATAAGAACAATTGAACAAGATATGATATGCTGTCCCACACGTACGTGAGGAGAAAATCCAATCATGATTCTCAATGGAATTGGTCCAAGGATTGTTAGGAAATCACCCAATTTTTATTTAGTGAACTTTTATATACATCTTTTTCAAAAAATAATCTAGGAAAATCAGTATTCCTATAATGAATTTCATTTAATGGATTTCCTATAATTTTTTCGCGTGGACCAAAATAAATAATTTATAGTTTCTCTATATATTTCAATAATTCTTTCAATATCTTAATATTATTTTTTCTAGGATTAAACTCATTTACCTATCATATTTTTTCTTTTTCACAAATTCGTCAAATTTAATTTCATAAGTAAAAGCAAATTGCTAAATTTCGAGGCAAATGTTTTCGATTGAAAAATAAAGTTCGAAAAACTTGTCTCTGGGAAGCGGAGTGCCCACTTCGTTAATAAGATAGTCAACAAAGTTGGGTAACTCTCGTCAAACCAGTAGTCGGACAGACACGCGTTACAGAACTTAACTTTAGAAATTACCAACTCTTGGGCGTGCCTTCGAAAAATCAGCAAAATATCGACTTTATACTTCCCACTGTTTCAATCACGCATTGATGTCAAAAAAGTTGCATAATTCGTGTAAGAATGCGATCCCGAAGAAAACTCACGAAAGTTGAGCAATTGCTTCTGAAATGTTTCCGAGCGAGTTCGAAAAATATTTACTTTGCAATTTAATCAGAAGATCTTCAAAAAAATTTCAGTCTTCGGTTTTAACAACCTCTTACATAATTATCCTTGATTAGTTTTAACACCAGGGTAATAAAATCTGAGATAAACCAAGATTTCTTTAAAAAATAACGATCCTAAAAGTCCTCTAAATAGATTAAAAGATCAGATAAGAGACTTTTCGATAAAATTTGAGATAAAACTCTCTCCTCAAATTCCAGTAGTTTTCTACAATTTTAGGGAAACATGTCTCCATCCCAGATCCTAAACCTAAATCTTGATTTCGAAGAGAGAATGGAAAAGGTTCGTAAAATGGGGATAAGTGGGACATAAAAATGGGGAAAACGGGTGGAGGCCCATTTGTCTTTGCATTTCACGACAGTTTAACTTACTGATGAAACCAATTTTCAACAAGAAAAACGACTTTCAAACCAGTAGTTGAATGTTCAACTAAAAATATTACATTTCTACCAAAAAATATGAATATTCCAACAAAATACAAGAATTTTCAACTAAGTATTTAAATTTGCAACCAAAACATCAATTCTCAACGAAAAATGATTTTAATTTTAAATAAAAAACAGTTGAAAGATTCATTTCCTACCAATCAAAACGAATTGACCTAATCAGTAACGTCCACTGACCGAATCTGTAATTTAGAATGACCCAAACTGTACCAGCCATTGATTAAATCAGTTATTTTGAATAACTTAATCTTTAACTTAGAATTAATTGTACTATTTTATTATAGCAGACAAACAAGTCGCTTCTATTGACTATTTGATTAAGTCAGCAATACTGATTCAATTTTTAAACGACTGTTTTGTCAGAAGAAATGACTGATTTCAATTGAGAGTGTATTGCTTTCTTTGAATGAAAAGCGGATATCCTGCTTTACCCCACATGTCACGCTTAGCCCCATGTCACGCTAGCGATCTGACTTTAGTATTAACTTTATAGTATCCGAAACATCAGAATCTTTTTAATCAAAAGGCTTGAGGTTGATATCTTTTTATAGCCCATCGATCAGTCTTTATCAAAGCTCGCGCCCACGATTTCTATGGCGATCAATGAACCGTCAAATCCAGATTAGCTAATCGCTTTAAGCGACCTGCCATTGAATCTTGAGGCGGCTTCTTTCCTAAGTGGCTTAAGTCCCTTAAACCTTAATTCCCCAGTAGCAAGCACGACCTATCCCAACTATAGTTATGGTTATCCAGCAAGTATAGTTATAGTTTCTTATTTCCCACGTGCGATGAAAAACAGCATCCACCCCCATAGATTTCTTTTCTTGTCGATTGCACGTTTTGAGTTTTTCTCAACCAATACGTTTTGCCTTACGTCGATGCTAACAAAGGTTTCTTCGGCCCTGGAGCGACCGTTTTATGTATTCCAGGTAGATCTGCGAACCGTCCAACTATTGTGTCTACCTGTACTTCTGACGTGGGAAAAAGGGCAAGGTGTGCTCAAACTCAAACTTTATGCCGTATCCGATTCGGAGAATCGTGGGTGTAGACAAAAAAATCTGAGTTGTGAGGATGAACAGAAATTTGGACAAGGAACTACCAGCTTGTTTACTTGGGAAAATCGATGGGAAAACAAAATTTGAACCTGGTAGCGAAGCTTGAAATTTAGATATTAGAAGTAGATGATGTTTTTGAGGGGCCATCTATTTACGTAGGTTTTTTCTGAAATTTTAAACCACGCACCCTGCTTTGTTAGCGTACCAAAAAGGGTGAATTCTTAACAAACGATATAATATTTGATATTTTATACAAGAAAACATTTTCATTTTAAATCCAAACCAAATAAAAACGAGGAAGTTTCAACAAGAATTGAATTTTCAACCAAATAGTTGAATTTTCAGTCAAAAAGAGGAATTTTCAAAGAAGAAAATTGGTTTTCTAACAAAAAGACGAATTTTCAACAAAATACATAAACTTTTATACAAAGATTGATTTTCTAGTAAAAGAGACGACATTTCAATCAATTACACACATTTTGAACCACATAGTTGAATTTTAAACTTTAGAAAATCGATTTTGAACCAGAAATGGAATAAGTAAATTAATAAATTTTCATTACAAAAAGTTAATTGTCAATAAAGAAACGGATCTTCTACAAAACAGTTGAATTTTCTACCAAATAGTTGAATTTTCTACCATATAGTTGAATTTTTTACCAAATAGTTGAATTTTCTACAAAATTATTGAATTTTCCCGCCATAACAACGTTTTTTCTACAAAACAGAATTTTCAAGAAGAAAGTTAATTTTCTAAAAAAAATAATATTTGAAAAAATACATAAATTTTCAATTGAAATAGTTGAATTTTCTACCGAAAATGGAATACTAAAGTTTTCAGTTGGAAAAATTAATTTTCAAAACAAACGATGAATTCTGCACAAAAAAGGAATAATTGATGTTTCAACCATAGAAGATTTTACATTTATAACAGTTCAATCCCATCAAAAAATATGGATTTTCAACAAAACAGTTTGATCCTCAACTAAAACAGATTATTTTTCAACTAAACAGTTGATTTTTTAACCAAAAAGATTAAATTTCTACCAAAAAAAAATACAAATTTTCCCCAAAATTCATCAATTTTCAACCAAATTTTTGAATTTTTTACCAAGAAGATTAATTTTCTACAAAGAAGATAAATTTTCAATACAATACATGAATTTTCCACCAAATCTTTGAATTTGCAACTAAAATAGATCAATTTTGTACACAAAATAGAATAGTTGAATTTGCAATGGAAAAAATTATTACTCAACAAAAAAACGAATCCTCAAAAAAATATTTGAATTCTCGACCAAAGAAATAAATTTTTAATTAAAATTATGATTCAAGTAAAAAAATTAATTTTTAACAAACAAAAACTTTCGACCAAATATTAGAATTTTCTACCAAATTGTTTAAGTTTTGCTTTTTAGCAGAAATGGTAAAGTAATGGTAAAATAAGAAATGGTGTTGACACTGTTGACCACGCCCAACCCCCACCCAAATGACTACGTAATATATGCACGGCCCGCAATGTAAACAAGGAATGTTTTTGTTTTGATATTACCTTTAAATACCGTAAACAAGGGCCAAGCGACTCATATGTGGGGGAAAGCGGTACACACTCAATTTCGTATTTAAAACGCGATATTGCCTTGTCTAGGGATTTCAATTGAAGTTTTACCATTTTTAGTTGCAATCCTTATTTTTTCCCCCCTAAAAGAAGCAAAATTTGCATTAAGAAATGCAGAATCAAGGGTACGCCTGCTTTACCCCACATGCGTCGCGTAGCCCCTGTTTACGGTATATATATTTCAGAATCTAGTTTTTAATAGAAAGCAAATTATGACTAACCTGAGTGAAGGGCAAAGGTTCTGAAGTTGCTCCACAGGCTCCACAGACACTTTGTTCGACAAGTGTCATTGCGAATTTTTGATGAGGTACACAATGTCGAGCACTGCACATGTCTTCTGCTTCGCCACTTGCAATGTGCAGATGAATTCGCAGCAGAATGTTTTCCTGGAAAAATAAAAATGATTTTTTTTAAGAATAAATTTCAAAACTTTTTATTGTTTTATGCATTTCTCTATGAGACAGTTTCGTACAATCAGATATCTAAATTGTTCCTAAAACATTTTGATAATCAAGTGTTTTTAAATACAAGTAGAAAAGGTATTTAAAGCGAGTTTCTAATTTCTAGTCCAAATACGAAACCCCTCAAATTTTGAATGGAAATCCTTTGAATTTTTACTGATTTTTGTAACCCTAATCCGTTGAATGATTGAATAACAATTTCGAAGCTAATGAGGTTCAAACTCTGGGAAAAGGAAGAACAGAATTTCATACACTTCCCTATGTATCAGGAAGTGTCCGATCCCATTAAATGTAAACGCGAATACTTTTCAGCGTTCCTCTTGCAGGATAACGGAATGCTAATCGTGCATGTCCTTGCTCTTATCATATGCAACCGACTCGATAAGAGGAGTGGCCTCGGTTTAAATGTGCATAAATCTAGCGTGCCTCTGATGTAAACGAGAAAGTATTCTGTCGTTGGTATTGGAACGATTGCTCTCCGCTCATTATTGCGCCCCGATGTAAGTGAACGCCATTACGCGTGCTCGACTTAAAGATTATTAGAGCAAAAAGAAGGTCCATAACTTCAGGCTTGCAGCCGATTTTTTTGCCCTTCCACCAAGGATGCTTAACATATTCTAGAAAGCTGCTTAAACGATTGCCGTAGCCTCGTTTTTAGGAATTTGTCTCAATTGCTTAATTAACCAGAACGAAGAATAGAAGAAGTTGAATAGCTAGAAGCCATATACATATAGAAGACATAAGAGAGATTGAATAAGTAGAATATTATAATTTAGTGATACATCAAAAGACTCTAGGAATGCTTCATCAAAATGAAAATTAGTTCCCGAGATGAAGATCTATTGCTATAGAAAGACTTTATCTCAGATTAGAGATTCATAAGAGAATGTTGGAAGATAGACGCAAACAATTTTTTACAAGAGCCTTGGTTTGTTCATAAGGATGATATCATTAGAAAATAACTGAGAGGTATTTGTAAAGCATTTGCCTTCGCAAGAAGTGGAAATAGTTCTGGAAACTGTTGAAATCAAAAAGGCGTGATTGGAAATCGAGAAAAAAGTATTTTTAGAATCTTAATTCCGAAACATGGATTTAGTGTTTATTTGGAAAATCAGCTTCGAAAACAGGTTTGTATCCAGTGCCACCTAGTATGCTACTGCATTACCTAAATTGTCGAAGTCGTTTCCAAATTTAAGATTACAGTCTTTTTGCGAAAAATCGTGTAATGTTGGGGAGTCTTATACTTTAATTTCAATTCTTGTAAGCTTTTCACTTAGAAAGACAACTACATTTCTGATTTTTTTTTTAGAATTTAGATTCAATTTTAAATATCCAATTGAACTTGCTTCCTTTTTTTTTTAGAAGCAATCATCTCTTTCTGTAATTGATACTTACGAAGCATTCTGCAGCATCATCCATGAATCCCAACTGGAACCTCTGCTGGTCGAGGAAGCTTTCTGCGAGGGCACGACGCAAAGCGTCTGGTGGTAATGCGCTCTCTTGCGAAAACTGCAGCTGCGAGAACAGGTCCTGCAACACAAAAGAAGACGTGCTCAATATACCTGTCGAGATCTTACGAAGAAAGGGATCGGATGGGCTATTTTCGTTTTTACGTTTGACCAAGAGACCCTGAAACTCGTTCTAATTGTCAGAAGGACAAGTAGGATATGAGATTTTCGATCCCAAATACACAATAGTTGAACTTATTTTCGAAACCATGAATGCACTTCTTTGTAAACCCCACATCTTGAATCTCATAGCTAAATCAAGGAGTAAACCTTGAAAATTGATTAAATATTTAATTAAAAATTAGCATTTCTGTATTTCTAGCATTTTTAGTTAATAACCATCCATTTTACTCAATCCTTCATCAATTCAAGTCACTTCAAGATTTTATTCTGAAGCTTCTATTGTGTCCTGAAGAAGTATTATACAATAAAGATTGAATCAAGGACCAAAAGTGGCTTGTCATCTCTCTTTGAACTGATTGTAATAAGCGCATTTACTGTAGATTTCAGAGTGATCTGACAGATATCTAGTCAATAAGTTCCATTGTAGAAGGAATACAAATGACAGGATAGCCTAATTTTATGAATCACCAAGATTCAAATCTTATTCTATAATAAAGATTATTTTCGCCAAGACTTCTTCATAGTAATATAAAAGGAGAGAAGCAAATCGCGGTTATTAACTACAATCCGGAAGACTAGAGGTAGAATCTGGTTGGCGAAAGCTCTTCCGCATTTCCTTATTCCGTTTTCCATCCCCAGATCTGGCTTCGCATCTTCGCCACCTGCTAAATTGCAGACATCGAATCTTGTTAGATTTACGTGTTGAGTGAGCCTTTGGCATTTTCTAACAATACATACATATACATGTAAGTTCTTCGGCAATGGCCCTGGGCAACGGTCTCGTATAGAAAGTAGGTGCACGTACCTCCGGGCAAAATTTGTCAGGGTTTTGTAACGCGATTCTATAGCCGGTTCTTAAAAATTCGATTGCATCTCAGTTTCTATCTTTATCTTTAATTGCGTTTTAAACAATCATTTAGAAGTCACAACAAGTAGGAAAAAGCTATTTATTCAGCAGAGGGGTTTAAGAGAGAATTTATAATAGTCATCTCTAATGATCCATTATAATTTGAATGAGAACGATTTTTTCGCATTCTAAAAATTAAATTTCTCTGATCTAGGAAGCTGATATTGGAAATTCATAAATGAAAGGGATCTAGGTAAAAGTAACAGTACACACTTCCTCTGAATACGATGCCTCCAGGGAAAAAGCGAACGTTTGTGATAAGTCTGCTTACACCAGTTTTGCTTCAGTTATACGCTCAAAGTCTCTACATGAAGGATGTCGCTCAGATCAGGTTATCAAGAGATCGGAAAAACAAGCAGAAACTCGACATCCATCGAGAGAAATCGATCAATGAAAGCGATTAAACTAGAATCATGCTTACACTTCTAAATTTCATTGCAGACAACTAGAACCTATGGTCTTAAATATTCGCTTCCATAAACAACTTGAAGTCGATGGTTATCGATTTCTATGGGGGTGGATGTATTGGGCGTGACAGGTTTCGACAACATGTGCTAACCACTCGAACACTTTTCACACGCATCAGTAACTAATAGTGAAATCCGATCTCCTTCAAGATGCATAGGAGAAAACCTTACAAAAATTACCTAATTTGTTTGACCTCAAATAATTGAAGCTTTATTAGGGATAAAACATTAAGGATGGACAAAATAATTTAAAGAAGGGCGTACTTTTTTTAGAAGGCTCAAATCCACAGCCGGTGAATCCTCCCTCTCCATTCCACTATCATCTTCCTCTTCTTTAACTACTGCCTGGACTTCTGTTCCTTCTTCATTCTTCAAGATCGTCGAGGACGAATCCTGACGAACCTTAATCCACTTAAGCATTTTTGTTTCCTTTTTTCAAATCTCATTCGTTACTCTTCATTTTCAAAATTAACCCGCGCCATTTATCAACAGACCTGTATCCTCAACATCTCGATTTCCGTTAGCATCTTATAGCTTATAGGTTAACGGGACACTGTTCCAAAAGTTGGAGAGACCCGCTGAGAGATGTAAGAACAAGTATGCCTCACGGGTTATGCAAAGAGACTTTCGAAACCGAAAGAAATTTTTCTAACTCTTCATTTTAGTGTTGATTCTGCAGGAAGCTTGATAAGACTGTTTGCCTGGACTCTTGTTAATCTCTCATTTCGAGCACTTGTCACATCATAGTAATCGTACACCTTGCTTTCCTTTGTCCTCGTGCCACGTTGAGGTGATAAGAACTTGCATTATCTTCAGTTCTATTTGCATACAAGGTTTGAAATTCGAGTCGAGGAACTTTAAAGATAAGGATGTACGTGAAGATTTAAAAAAAATTTTAGGATCTTTTAAAAGCAAGATAGAACAGTGCTTAAAACAATTTAAGCTCAACTTGGAAGATTTCGCTGGCAACTCTAGAAACAAGGAGTTGTGGTGCCAAGGCTCCCCTTTCTAGTCCCTTATCCAAGATCTCAATACCGTTCAATGCAACCTCATCAGCGATTCAACGCTAAACCCGTTTTCGATGCCAACTTGCTGAGTTGGACTGTACAAAATTATTAGCATCGATGCACCTTGGAAAACCTTTTGGAAAGATGTTTTTCTGTCTATTGACTGTGAATGAAGAAACTAGCAGAAAATGAATTCGATCCGAGTGTTATTTGCTGGTTCGTTATTTACCACCAGGAGACGAATCACGTCCACCTCTTGCAAAACCCGTTGGTACAAAAATAAAAACCCGTTTCAACAAGGTAGGGCGTAGGTCCTGCTATCCTCGATTTCAGGTTATCAACATAAACAAGATCGAACTATCATCAGTATCCATTCCTGATGATAGAACTTCATTTCCTCGTTATCCTTAGATCATTGATTTCCACTCTTCCCAACTTGATCAAGAAATCTTCATCTTGGAACTAGAATCTTTCCAAACCACGTGGTCTATCGGAGCCTCAAAAGTTCGATCCCTCGTTGAAATCACTCAACACATACCACAATCGAAGTTCGCAATAACTCAAGATTCCATATTGGATTCCAAATCCACATCATTTAATCATTTCGCAACTAAGAACCACACTAACCAACACTTTCACCAGGAGAACTTCACTAAATTATATTCCACTTCCAATTTCTATCAAGAAATGCACACTGGATGAAGACACTCGACTTTTACGAAGCACGAATTTTCACTGTATCCTTGGTTTGGGAAGAAAGTAAACTGTTTTGGAAAAACTGGAAACAGGTAAGATCGTAGTACCTGCAGACGACACACCGTGCGCGCGTACCTGAAGGCAGCGACTTGCCGAGTGCTGGCGAACCGCCCCCACCCTTCGCCGGTGTAAACGGACCACTCGATCTCTACCCAACCCCTACCCGATAGCCCCGAGAAGCCAATGACGTCATTCGGTTAGCTGTCCTACGTTCACCAACATGAGAGACTCCAACGTGCTTTGAGTACGAGTTAAGCCTAACAGAGAGAGAGGGAGAGAGCGAGAGTTGTATCTTTTTTGTGTGACTCTCCGTGTGTGGAATTGTATATGAGAGGTTGTGGATGTAAAGAGAGAATACGAGACTCGAAGGACTGTGACAAAGCGACTTCCATCTCCACAAACCTGATACAGACAGCCTCTCTCCTTCTTTCTTGCAATGTTTCCCTCTCAAGATTTTGATCTTTTTCCCTCTTGAGAAGGAGATTCTTACTCATGCATATGTGGCCCTAAGTACCCCTTTGTGGAGGGTATGATAGATAATAATCATAATGTCCAGGAACAACTCTGCGGGAATTGTAACTTTGGATTCATGCTTGGGTGCCCAAGCTAGTGCACGGATTTCCGTCGCAAACCACTGTCTGTATTCTATCAATTTATTAGGTTTGTGCAATTTTCGATTGAGGATTGAATAATATTTTCAGTTGCGTGGATGAATATAACCAGTTCAGAAAAAAGACAAACAATCTTAGATCTTAAGTACATTTTTACATAGAAGAATATTGAATTGGGTAAAGAAAAGGTCTTCTGAGTAAACCCATTCTTGAAATGTTGCATAGAATAAACAAAAGATAAGAAGGTACCATTATGAAGATAAGAGACTTCTAAAAACACTTCTTTTCCGCAAATTTCCGCTTCAGAAAGAAAGGAGACTGGAAATTTGAATGCAAATTGTTCAATCTTCACGAACATTGCAGAATAACGACAAAAAATCTTGCGAAATTTCCTTCGTAGCCATGTGTTAATTGGATTAATGGCTATCTATTCCAGTGCCGTAAACGACTTACGCCTTCTGGCGTAAGAATGGTAACGATTTAATAATATACCCTTTCTATAGCCATACCTACAATTTGGAAACATTGTCATAATTCGAGAAAAGATTAACAATATAAAAATTTGATGTAAAAAAAGAACCTTAAATTAATATTGGATACCATCTGGCAAATACCAAGATCTAATTCCCATTTTTTTAAATATAGGTTCCTATGGATTCAGAAACTCGAAATTACCTGAGCTAATCGGGTCTAAAAAAGCTAAATGGAAGTAAACATTCAGAAGCAGGAAGTTGTAAATTCCGAAGAAAAAACTACTTAACTCCTCTGATTCGAATCAGTATTGAGGAAGCATCGACCTTAGACTTGGTTTCTGCAATCTATGTTCCAAGAGAAGAAGTCGGGCGCTTCCTAGAGTCGTAAAGAACCGGATGATGGTAGATCCGTCAGGAATCTTAGCTAAGGCCGCCCTGAAAGTGAATCTTCAACTTAGAAGTGGTTCTTAATAGCCCCAGTAATGACGATGATTCTACTAGCCGATTTCTATAAAACCGAAAAAAGGCACGACATCTTGTGATCTTGCCATATAGTTGCCATTTATAACACATTTCTTTTGGACCACACCGACACCTTCTACAAAATAATGTTACAAATCAAGTTCAGCCCACCAATGGAGAATTTTACCTAATTTGGATGTCACTTGACGACTTTTAAAATCTCTCGTTAAGCTAAAAGACATTAGAGCTCGGAGTACACAAAAGGAAATGAAAGTCGTAGGAACTTGATATTTATAGAATGTAATTAGAGAGAAATATAATTGGGATTGTGATCCCGGAAAGAAATGAGTCTGAGTTAAGACTTTAGTCTAATGATAGGGATCAGAAAGGATTTTTGTATATTATTCTTTAAAAAAAGTTTTCGGAGGCCCCAGAGATCAAACCAAAGATCGATCCCCAAAATATTGATCCCATAGCCTTCATCCTTTGCGAAATGCTAATTTTTGGCTCCATTCTTACCTGCTAATTTCGACACCCATGAATAAGAAACGTGAGAGCGAACGAAGATGATTCAAGCCATTTAAAATTCTTTCTCCAGGGGTGTCGAAATGTCGGATGTTACATCCCAACTTGGTTAAACCTAAATCCTAAAATGAACCCTAAAGGGTTAGAAGGAACATAACTCACGAGGTCAGTTCATACAGTTTCTTCATTACCAAGAAGTTGCGACCCTAAAGGAATGTCTGGTGATTCACTCTTGGTCTCTTAGCATCTCACTGGACCATAGTCTTGACGATAAATTATATGGATCTGGAATTTCAAAGTGCATCCGGACCTCCGAGTCTGACTCTTACGAAGATTGCCTTGCAGAAATTCCAGGGCATGCTCCTTCCGTTTTATTAGATAAGGTCTATCAACTTGAAAATTGGCTTAACGTAATTTATGAACTTTTAAAATATGGGTTTATTGAGTGGAGATATAAATTTCTCCAGCGGAAGTGGTCATAAATAAACTGAGTTTTATAAGATCAATGCAAACATCAAACATTGAAGAGTTCTTCAAATTCTCAAACAATTATCGGATTTAAATTGTAGGTGATAAAAAATTTCGGAAAACGGCACCCACGTAGGTTGTGCACGTAAAAATAGACAAACCTGAGATTAACTCTTCTCCACTGTTTGACGTATTCTTTTGGGCGTAGGAGAAGGTCAGAAACTCAAGAGATGTTGAAGATGAACACGTGCGATAACACTATTCTAGGTCCACCTACAAATTTCTCCTGCCTCACGAATTTTCAAACATGAAGGGATTCGTTAGAGGCCCTTGGAACCTTTTAGTTTGCTCCTAGCGAGCCAAACCTGTTTTCCCCTATTCTATTTCTACCTGACGTGAGAGCGCAACAGGTAGATGTTCTTGGGTCCACAATAACTTCTGCCCTAGGTGGGCTAAAAGATGCTCGAAAAGATGCTTCTTCACTATTTCAGGTGTCTCGTAGACTCGTAAAGTTCCGGTTTTAAAGTTACTTTTTAAGATCCTGAGCACGAACGCCCACTCTAAAATAAAACCCGAGCATAAATTTAATTTGCGATGGTCGTGATGGTTCGTGTCAAATTGTATTTCTTCTATTTTTGAAGTGTGAACCAGTTTACCATTGCCAGTCATGAGCCTAACGAGCCGATGAGTGGAAAAATTCGAAAAATTAGCCTCAAACGAGGGAAGAATACTGAGCAATTTTTCAAACAATTATTTAGAAATATTTTAGGTTTTGAAATATTAATTTTAGGGTGGAAAAATCAAGCGAAAGTGAGCTGAAGAAGCTAATTTTTAAATTTGAAAAGAGAATAGCATTGTTTAAATGTAACATTGCAAGGAATCTTGTTGACATTTTTTATATAGGCTTCCGTGTGTGAAATGTCCAAACATTTGGATCATCATTCCAACGAGTAAGCATAAATTACAAATTCATGATACTTTGTAGGTTTCAGTATTGTATTGAGTGCTCTTCAGTGGTTCTCAACTCACGACAGGTTTTATTTTCGAACAGACTACGAAAAGTTTTAAGAGCTTAGTAAATACTTCTAACTTTTGGAACTATCACTAAATAAATAATTACAAAATAAGAAACAAAACTTTCGTTTTCAGATGAGAATTGAAAAATTTATTTATTTCAACCAAAAAAAGATCAATTTTAAACCATGAAATATGAATTTTTAATCCAAAAGGAAGAATTTTTAATAAACCAATTAAATTTTTGACAAAAAAGACTTTCATTTCCAACTAAATAGTTGAACTTTAAAGCCAAAAAGATAAATTCTCCAAAAAATGTAATAGTTGGTATTTTAACGAAAAAGATGAAATTTCTACCAAAATAGATGCACTTTAAAACCAAAAGGACGAATTTTTAACCCAAAAGATTAATTCTTTACTAAAAAAAGATTAATTTTCAACAAAATACATGAATTTTCGAACAATTAGTTGAATTTTCAACCAAAAACTTGAAGGTTAAATTTTCAGTAAAAACTTAATAATACTAACTTAATTTTCAATTAAAAAAAAATGACTTTTCCAAAGCAAAAGACGAACTTTCCACAAATAAAGTTTGTTCAGTCAAGAAAGAGGAACATATCAATGGGCGAAAAAAGATCAAGTTTGAACCAAAAAGGGAAAAATTACATTTTCAGTTAATAACCTAATTTTAAACATCAACAAAAACGACTTATCAATAAAACACTTAAACCGAACAAAGAAGTTGAATTTTTACTCAAGTAGTTGAATTTTCGATTAAAAAAGCTCATTTTTCAACAAAATAGTTCAATTTTCAACCAAAGGGATGAATTTTTAGCTCAAATGGTGGATCTTTAAATGGAATAGCTAATTTAAAAAATAATAATTTTCAAACAGAAAAAAACGAATTTGAAAACAATGTAATCGCTGATATGTTAAGCAAAAAAGATTTTAATTTTAAATCAAAAACAGATTAGTGCAACTAGAAATGACGAATTTTTTACAAAATAGTTGAATTTTCAACAAAATAGTTGAATTTTCAGTTAAAAAAATAAATGTTCAGCCAAACAAGATTTTCTACCAAAAGAAATTAATTTTCAACCATAAATTAATTTTCTACCAAAATAGTTGAACTTTCAGCCCAAAAAGACTATTCAACAAAACAGTTAAATATTCAACCAAAAAGGATGACTTTTTAACGAAATTCTGAACTTTCGACTAAATAATAAAATTTTAAACTAAAAATATAATATATAGGTAAAAAAAAATAGGAATAGAAATACAAGACAAATAAATTACTAACAAGAATATTATATCAAGATGGTCGCAAAAGCTTCATAAAATGCCGTGATTTTTTCCTGACTAACATGTGTTCTCTAACCTACTATACGGTCATCCTGTATTTTCTAATATCCGAATTACATATACCTAAGTCCTAATTGTTTAAAACTCTCAAGTTTTGATTACTCTACGTTTGGTGAATTATATTCCCAAACAAAATTTAAATATGCTTTTAGAAAGTTTAAAGTGAGAAATTATGAAGAAATGTATCCCGGATCGAGAGTTCGAGAGACCAGGAGATCTTGGAAGAGTACTTTCGAAACTCACCGGGTTTCCCTATGGGAGTATGAATCAGAAGCTCTGCGTAAAACAGTGACCGATCTCAGTTTTGCGGTTGTGAACTAATTTACGTTAATTTCGTAATGACTCGTGGGGGAGGATCGAGCATCGAGTATCTCACTTGGAAAAAGTGGAACTCCTTCCGCTAGACGTTATCCAAGTTACTGGGAAGCTCGTGTGAAGCAAAATACCCGGTGCAATTAGCTTGCAGGATTACTAATTAACCCCGTGAGAATAGGAGGGAATCTCGTACGTGTTTACCTACTTTGCAACTCAAGTCTAAACTCGGGTACACTATCATTCCATCAGGAACGTCTTTGGCAATCCAGCCATCCGCAAATTACTTTATCTTCCAAAATTGATTAGCATACGATAATTAATTAATTCTGAAAAGAACATTTTCAGTTCACTGTGAGGAATTAATTCTGAGACTAAATTGTTTAACGTTAGCCACGATAACTAAAGAACAGCTTAAAACAAATTGTTCGATTTTATAAACAAAAAACTAACAATTAGACGACTTTGCTCCACATTGTGGGATAGAGTCGCAAATAGTTGTTTATTAACTAAATGTAAGTTTTTTCTTCATAGTACGAAAGAGGATCAAATAGAGAGTATAAAAAAACCGAAAAACGAGCCGTTTTTAGAAATTTTATGGTAAATAATAAGAAATTGTGAGTTAGTTGTAGAAAATGCTTAGGGTTAAGGGAACATAGATGCTGGTAAAGCTGAACAAAGGTCAGAACCAATCTTGCCAGGAATAAAACGACTGAAACTTGAGTTCAGCTTCAGCTCAAGAACCTTCGAAGTGGACCAATCAGAATCGAGCTCCGGGAATCTCGCGGGAGAAAGGACCTCGACTCGCGGTCCAGAGGTCCGTATTGTAGTATATTGGTATATAGTATAGTAAATACTAACAACCACTGACTTAGAGTCAAGAGTCATCGATAATCTATCTATATTTTATTCTTAGTCATATTCCATCCAATCAGAACTCTGATCTCCATGGATCTATTAATCCTAAGGGCCATTCTAATTTTCAAGATGACTCACCAGAAACCCTGTTTCTTCTTCAAGACGATCAGGGATTACTGCTTCAAAATCGATATTCTTTTGTAACAAGGGTGAACAAAGGGTTTTTTGAAAAGTCAAGAAAAGAATATCCTTTGAAGCAATCTCTGCCAAACTTGTTTTTTTTAGTCCTAACAGGGTCTACTCAAAACCTGGAAAAAATTTCCTGACAATTCCGGGGTTTTTCCAGGTATCTCAAGATTTTTCCTGGTATCATGTTTCATAGTATGAAGCCATTCAAGCATTTCACATTTTTTCAAACAATCGACTCCGAGTAAGGAGATTTTCCACGAAATTAGGAAAATATATTCTTTTACGTAAAATAATCGTGAATAAAATTAATGAATATAAAATTCAATTTAAATCGCTTATATCTTCTAACATTTCAAGTTAAATATTGCGTTTTCAACAATATAGATGAATTTTTTAACCAAACAGTTGAATTTTCAAGCAAAAATAAAAATTAATTAAAAAAAAAAGTTAAATATTCAACCGAAGTGATGAATTTTTAACTAAAGTGAGGAACCTCCAACTGGAATCATTGAATTGTAAGTTAGAGATGAATTCGCATCTAAAATAATGAATCTTCAACTGGAATAATTTAATTTTCAACAAAAAATATTTATTTTCCATCGAAAAAATAAAACTAAAAAAAAAAGAGTTTAACTTTCAACCAGCAAGTATTTGAATTTTACACAAAGAGAGATGAACTCACAAAAAATATAATAGTTGATATTTGAACAAAAAAAAGATTTTAATTTTAAATAAAAAACAGTTAAATTCAACAACAAAAATATGAATTTTCCACTGAAAAAGATCTTTCAGTCAAACAGAAAAAAAATTGCAAACAAAATGTCGATTTTTCAAGCAAAAACAACAACTTTCAACCTCGAAATACACGAATTTTCAACCAAATAGTTGAATTTTCCACTAAAAAAGATACATTTTCATCCAAAAATAGACTAGTCAAAAATTTTCAGTTAAAAAATTAATATTTATGCAAATTTTTAATAAAGCTTACCTTGAGGGCGCAGAAAATGCAGGATTCTCGCATGCAGGCATGGCCGGAAAGTTCTCTGAAGCTCCGTCGAAAGATGTCGAGATGCCATAGCACCTAGAATACAAAAAATACATTTTAATTTTTCTTTAAATTAAGTTACAAACAAAAATTTATAATCAATGAAGAAACATTGATGAAATTGTGAAGTAGAGGGTGTAAACATTACCCTGTAATTGACTATTCACTTAATAGTAATTTATGATAAGTATAGTGTGGTGCAAGCAACTTGCGTGGTCTCTTACAGTGACAATAAGCGCAAGGGAAAAATGTCATACATGGTCAGACAAATTACGAGGTTGGTAAATGAGAAGTGGCCGATTGTTCTAGGTTTTGATAACAAGATAAAGAATTATCTTTTTCATTTATTCAAATCGTATAATGAAAGGAAAGTGATTTATTTGGTACTGCAAAAAACAGATAAAAATAAATAGATAAATTGTTCAGTTTCAATCAATTCAGCAACGGGTCCAAATCCTACTTCGGAGAAGTGAAATGAAACTGAATAATTTCATTGATATTGAAACAGTATATCTTCTCTTTCATGAATCTTGTCTGTCTGATGAATAATCAATAGAAATATATAAAAATAGAGAAATATAGGTTGGATAATGCAACCTACAGTGGATAATCATTAATAAAAAATACTAATGTATGTAAAATACTTAATTTAATTAATAGTTAAGACACTACATGTGTTAATGAATTAAAATTTTTTTTTTCATATTCATGCTCTTGATTAACGATTATCCACTGTAAGTTCCATTATCCACTGTAGGGAAGTTTCCCCATATACATTGTTTCAAAACAATTTATATACATTAGGCTTAGGGAGATTAAAAAGTGATAAAATATTTAATGGACCATCAAACGGAAGTTCGAAAGTCGATAAAATCCTATGAATTAGTTTGAGATCCCTTAAAAGCTTTCATATACAGTTTTAAGTACCTTTTATGGAATCTCTTATATCGATATATACTTCGAACTTCTATAAAATCGTTCTAAAAGTTCTGAACAAATTCGATGTTTTCTCAACATTATTGAACGGATTGTCTCGTCGTCCCGAAATTAGGGATGTGTAGGCCAATATTTTTCAAAAGATTGCCTACGAACTCCCCCAATTTTTCAGGACGCTTAGACCCAGCCATATTGAAAATAAAGAAAACTTCTAAAGAACGATTACCTGCAACATTTCGTACTCCCGGATTAGTCTGTGTCAACACCTCAAGCGTCATCTTTCGGATAATTAAAATATCAGAACACATTGATTCTTTTTCCATTAAATATTTTTCAGCTTATTATCCGATAATTTTATTAATCAACTGTGCTCTTGTCATGAGACAAAAGCGTTCTTTGTGAATGAATCGAATAAAAAACAATGTCATTCCTACATGAAATTTTGAGTACCTCAAGAATTCAGCTCATCTTTCAAATTCTTCGGCACGTTCTCAATAATAAATTCTCAACGTTTTTCAAATTGACACGTTCGGATAAAATAAACCGAATATCATTGCTGGTATTAAAATACCATTTACAATAAGGAGGTTTATATTGTCGATGAGGAAAGACCATTATTGGATGCATTAAAAGTGCCTGTTATTTACTCGAGGCCTCGCTACCGGAAAAAGGAAAATTATCGTCCTCTGTACTATGCGGTGGAATACGGCACGGAAATTGTGATTTACTTTCCCTGTGCATAATGCGCAGGATATAGTGGGCTATCTTGCATGGTTAACCGAACTGGTACTGTACGCAGGCAGCGTACTACATTCGTACTTGTAGTATTCACGCCCTCTATATTATGTGTACCTACGCAACCATTAATTTTTTTGCATTATAATCAACTGTATGTGTTTGCTACTGTCGCGCAAATTCATTCAGAATTATGTTAACGTCTGACACCTGCAATCACGGCCTTCGCCCATTGCTTATTTACAAGCTAGAAAGCAACTTAACGAGATCAATGATCCAATGTTTGAATTCCATGGAATCAGATCTCTACTTTACGACTATTCTCGTTAAAGTTGCCTCGATTTCAATCCGATCTTGTCGATCACTGTCGATTAGGAAATTGCGAGTGAATTCAATGAAACTTTTCTTTTTAAATCAAATTTATGGGGGTAGAGAGTTTTAGGAATTCAGTAGAAAGTTGAATTTAGGGAATTTTATTGTGTATTTGTAGAACTAGAAAGTCATTGCAGGAACTTAAAAATTAATTTGTAATTCTTATTAGCATTTTTTAGAAATTAGGCAGAAAGATCCGTTTTTTCGGAAATTTTCAAGAAACATTATTCCTCAGTAAATAAAAAATACTTTCTAAGGATGGAAGAATATTTGAGCCTTTAATTGCAATTTTTTACAAAACGAAAACCTTATTGCAGTATTTCTTGCAATTTTTGGAAAAGCAGATCTTCCTGCCGAATTTATAAAAAATATTCATAAGAATGACAAATTAACTGTCAAGTTCCTGAAGGAATTTTTAAGTTTATAAATACACGATAAAACACTCCATTCCTACTACCCGCACTTCCCTCATAAATCTGATTTTTGTTTTATAATTTCGTTAAATTCACTGGAAATTTCCCTATCGAAACAAATTTTTAACCTTAAATTTGTATTTAAAAAATCGAAAATTCATTTGCAGGCCTAAAACCCGAAAAACGCAGGAAAAATATTTTACTATTCATCAAAAATTTTAGGATGACGAGACACTTTGGTTTAAAAAAGATGTTTTTAAGTTCATAATTTTGAATTTTGAAATTAGTTTAATTCCTAACGAGAAATTTATTCAATCCTATCCTTAATTTGGAAGTTTTCTCACTGCACGATTTGTTTAGAAATTAGTTCTCTCTGTGCTCAATTTATTTAAAAGTTAATTTCAATTGACCCTTAGGATAAACTTAAAAATTCAGTTTCTATCTTGCTTCTCAGCTTAGAAGATTTAAAAAAATTTTAATTTAAATTCTGTAGATAACATCATGATTTTGCAGAGTTTTCCAAGTTCCGAATGTGGAAAAATAACGAAAAAAGAATTACCGAAACAGAAGTTTTCCGGAAAATGCAAATTCCCGAAATAAAATAAAACTATAGTTCATTTCCGAAAATTTAAAACCCGAATTTACCAAATTCCCTAATGTTTACATTCCCAAAATGATAAAATTCCCGAAAATTCATATACCTATAATTTTTAATTCCCAAAATTAGTAGACAAATTTAGGAATTTTCAAATGCCCGAAAAAGGCTTTAATAGTGCACAGAAGAATAAATACCCCATATAAAATAAAATAAATATTTCAACGGGGGAAAAAAGATTTAATATTTTATTTTTTTGTTATCTCAACCCTCATTTCAGTTTGCAATTTTTTCTAATTTTCGGTCTATATCTCGGCCTATAAATTATAAACAAATTTCAACTTAGAACTTTAATAAATTTTCATAATTTTAAATCAGTTATAAAAACCTTCGATGCCAATGAAATATTCTACCACTGGAAATCAACCTTTGGTGTAAAAAAATATATCATCCAAAAAATGGAATTTTTTTGACAAGCTTATTTTGAAGAAATAATTTTAGAAAAGACAATTTGTATTTTAACGATTGCATAAGGAATGTAAAAATAAATTTTGAAAGAAGATTTTGCCAGTCCTCAATTTCAGTGTTCGCTAAACTTCCAATTTCAAAATTTTTTAATCCCCAATTTAAAATTTATTCTTTGAATTCCGAGTTTCTTTCAACTCGATTCTTATTTTACATGATTATTTAAATTTTTTATTGAAATTCCGATAAAACGCTTGTTTACTTTCCACCTACCATCTTCATTATGACCCCTAATCCCATCAGCCCCCAAAAGCGTAATACCATAAACAATAGAAAGTCACGCTTATTGATTCAACTAATAATCTTCTCGTCAACCGTTATGGGTGCGTTTGGCGTCAGTGCATCATAGGAAAATGGGGTTCAGGGTATTTTCGTAAAGTGGGCGTTTCGAAAGACCCATGAGAAACGACAGGTGAAGAGGGGCATAGCAGGGCCGCATGGCCATAGCCCTCAGGCCTGAACCTAAATCACCTGGACAGTGGACATCAGCGCAACACCTACCTATAAAATAGTTACCACCATATTTAAAAAAGAATTATACAAGATAATTTATTCACACACAGAAGTGAGGTTGAAAAATAGTTTTTTGGCATTTCGATTTTAGATAACATGACCCCAAAGAAGAAAAAAAAAACAAGCGCAGCTCAGAGATAATGGACCACAGTATTTTATTATCCTCATCTCTCGAAGCCCGACTAATAAAACCACACCCATAGTGACTGGTTTTAAAATTACCTTTGATGGTCCTATTTTTAGCCTTTTAAGAAAAAGGTGCACAAAAAAGGTATCTTAGTTGTATTCTCCAAAAAGATGCTATTAAATTATAAAATCGTTGTAACGGAAAAAATGGGGATGAACACGCTTTTTGTTTGGCTCTGGTTTATGACATTTACTTTAGTCTTTCTCGGTTTGCACTGTATCGCCTCATTGCAATATATTTTTTACGTTTCTTTGTGTTTATTCTCTTTTCTGAGAAAAAACTGCTCTATATTTACCTATCGGCGTTGCAGCTTTTCCCCAATTCTTTTTTACGACACGAAAGAAATAAAATTTCTTTTTTTTTTCACACCTACCACGCATTCACTGAGACGTTCCCGTGCACCGTCACGGCAGGGATAACTAGGTATTCGGAACGCTTTGAAATTCTAATCTGCAAACAGGATTCCGCCTTTTTTATTGCGTCTCCCGCGTACCTTCATACATAACTGCAATAAACGATGCAGAACGAAATTTGCAAGTTTCCCAAAGTTAAGTCCCCCTAAGCTGAAAAAATCTGTTCCTGAATTATTCTCTCCCACGGAAAAATATTGTGTGGGAGCTACCGTTTTGTGAGGATTTAAATCGAGGGGAACCAAACTAGGATTGGTTGATCGGCCCACCGAAAATAGGAACCATATTGAGTGCATCGACACCGAAATAATAAAGCAGGAACCGTTAGTCCACTAATTTAGTTACACTCTCTTAGGTTTCTCCTGCTAATTAGTTCCCACTAATTACAAGTATCGAGGTGCCCATCACGGATCTTTTCGTCTTTTATAATTTTTTTATAATCTGTATTTTAATTTATAATTTCTTTTATATGTAGATAGGGGGTGTTGAAAAACTACGCCAAGATGCTCTTAAAAAATAGGAGCACATTTCAACCCAAAACGACGAATTTTCATCAAGGGAGATAAGTTTCCATGCTGAAAAGTAGAATTTTTTTACAAAAAAGTTGACTTTTAAGCCCGAAAAGATAATTTTTATCAGAAAAATGAATTTTTCATCGAGAAAGATGAACTTTCAACCAAGCGGTACAATTTTCAACAATCCAAAATCATGTTTGACCAACCAGTTGCATTTATAACCAAATACTTGAACTCTCAAGTAAAAATGACAAAATTTGAAGAAAATAGTTCAACTCCTTACCAAACAGTGAAATTTTCAATTGACCAATATGACTTCCCAACCAATTGGTCGAATTTTTTATTGAAAAAATTGAACTTTAACCAAAAACAGTTGCATTTTCAACCAAAAAAGATTAATTTAACAAAATAGTTGGATTCCCAACAAAATATTTGAATTTTTCACAAAGTATATGTATTTTTAACTAGTTTAATCTTCAACCTACAACGATAAATTTCTAATCACATGATCGAATTAAAAAAAGAACTTCTTCCAAAAAATATACATTTTGCTATACAAAAAGATGAATTTTCAACAAAACAGTTGAATGACCGACTAAAAAATTCATTTTTAACAGAATAGTTGAAATTTTAACAAAATAGTTGAATGCTCAACCGAAAAGTTTAATTTTTAACTTATAAAGTATAAATTTTCAAAAAAAAAAAAGAAAACAAAAACAAAAAAACAAGGAGGTGAATGTTAAAAAATATGAATTTTTAACAAACTAGGACAACCTTCAACCAAGTAGTTGAATTTTCAACAAAATACCTGCATTTTCTACAAAACAATTGAATATTTAACCAAAAAATATGAATTTTGAACAAAATGCCGGAATAGTCTACAAAAAAATTGAATTTTCGATCTGAAAATATTTATGTTAAAGAAAAGTGAATTTTCTGTAAAATAATTAAATTTTAAAATGAATAGTTGAATTTTCTACTAAACAGTTGCACTTTTTACCAAAAAAATGTGAAATCGTTACCAAAAAAGATGAATTTTCAAACCAAAATGACGACCTTTCTACATAAAAGTTGAATTTTAAACCTGGAAATATTAATTTAAAATATATATATATAATTTTCAATCAAACAGTGGAATTTTCAACTACAATGTTGAATTTTCAACAACAAAAATGATAGTTTACAAAGTAGTTCAACTTTCAACTGAGTACTTGAATTTTGAAAAAAATAGTGGAAGAGGGGAATGGGGGAAAAAAGTTTGAAATCTGTAAAAGCCTAAAATAAAGCAAAAAACGTACAATAATATTTAGATACTTTGCTTGTAAAATAAAATCACTAATTCTCTTTTTTTTAAGCATTTCAAAAAATGGTTGAATTTATATTTTCAGTGTGTTATGTCACATTCTGCATTAAAAAACAAACAATGTGACGTAGTTTTTGAACGGCCCCTAAGATCAAGACGGGATGAGAAACAGATTCGAGATTCGCAGTTGATTTAACTGGAAATGAAGTGATCAAGCAACGAGAGTCTAAAAAAATTGAATTAGATCCTGGATTATCATCATTAGCGACTAGTTTCTCCGAAGTAGCTGATCTTGTTAAAATATCGATGATACGGAATATATAGTTTGCTTGAGGCGACGCTTTAACGATCTGCTTAAGTTGCCAAGTGTCTGATGGGATTCGATTCACTTTTCACTTCTAAAGTAATCCTATCTGGAATTCGAGAAATGGTGTTTTCCGGTGACCAAGAAAAAATTAAATTATAGGCTCGATGCACTTCCAGTAATTGAGATATAGAATATAGAGGAAGTTACTTTCAGAGTTGGAATAAATCAACAAGTTGAGGTATCCTGCTTGTGTTAGAATTCTCAGCATGCATTCAGAATTTCAAAATTCCGAGAAAAAATTGTAGCTTTACATATCGGAGAGTTAAATTCTTAGGCATGAGTGATGAATAAAAAATTTGTTTTGATACCAACGAATAAGAAGCCGCGAAATTAAGGCGGCTTGGTAGGCTCAGCCGAGGATCTTTAAACCTCGCTTTGAACCCCATCCTGTTTGGTGATTCGTAAGAAAGAAGCGTCAACATTGAAGCAATATAGCCGAATTTGGGCTAGATTATCAGGGATCAAGAACTAAAAATTATGAACTTTTTTGTGGTTGTCTAGCAGCATATTACATAAATAACGTTACTCCCCAAGCCGCACCTCGCATTTGCGGCAAACCAAGCTGGAGTTTGGTTCCCAGGCTTGCTGCATGAATATTCACTTAGAGCTAAACCATTTTCAGAAATAATACCGGAAAGTGTTTTACACATTATTAACTCCTTGTTCTACGGAAGAAAAAAATCACAAATTTATCATCTCTGAAGCCCATCCAAACCCCAGCCAAGCTTGGCTCACACCTAAATTTATATCCCCTAAAATACGAAACTCCTATTCAAAACAAAATATAATCCTTCGCCTTATCCTCGGCGATTGTAAGAAAATAACATCCAGAATCTTAAAGCCATAAACGAAAAACTAGTTAAACCGGTGTCTTGACTCTCGGCGGATCAACAAGTGTCCCCCACCTTAAGCTCTTCTCGAAAGCGTACCACGCGGGAATCGCAAAAATCGGGGTCAGGTCGAACTTGTTCCGATAAAATCAAAGTTGTGTTGTGAAAAAATGCGAAATTTACCTTCGCGATTTGGAATAGCGCCTGCCGTCTGTGTCGCTCCTGCTTCATCTCGCCTTTCTCTCCAGATCGTAAAGGGTGTATAATCCAGAAACACTGTCGACGTGTAATCGTAAATAACGGATCGTCACTTGACACTTAATTGAGTAGAATTGCAAAGCACACCGAGCGTCTTCATTTTCGCAAGTACACTTAACTTTTACTCGTTTTTTCGGGAAAAAAGGCACTACACGTAAAGAGGAACACTCGAAGGTACTTTCTGACGCGGGCGTCGATGCAACAATGCCTGGATAGGGCCCCGCCGGCTTGAAAGCGACAGCAGCGCCGCGGATGACTCCAGCGGGCAGGTGAGGAACTAAGAACGCGGGTCCGCCGTTGAGAGACTATAGTTATTTCAGTGGAGACTTCGATGCTGAGGAAGCATTCTATAGGCTCTCGGGTAAGCTTTCTATAGTTTGTGTAGAAAGTATAGAGGCTGGAGTACTACAGTGTAAAGAAACGGCCATCTTTACTACGAAGACCGGCGTGGGTGAGAGAGGCCCCGGGTCAGTTGGATTTCAGGTGGAGGGGACTGAAAAGCAGGTTTGGGGGAGAAAGGAGAGTGGGAGAGGAAAAGGGGAATGGGTCGAGGGCTTGGGGAGCGAGGGGACCTAAGACCCAGGTATTGAGCGGCGAGGGGAAAGTGGGGACAAGACTCTGAGGGGATTTTCAAGACGAGGAAGAGAAGAACCGGTAAAGAAAAGTCTCACGACTACGTTTTACGCTACGCTACGACACTCCGCTACGAGTTCGTTACGCAATTTGATTTGGGAAAGAATAAGTAATTTGGGGTTTATTTCGTATTTCACTTGAAGTTTGTACGAAGTAGTATCTAGCAGGGACCAGTTGTAGAAGGGGGACCTTGAACCAGAGCGTCGTCGTGTGTACGAGTATTGAGTACGAGGCCTACCATGCGTAAAACGTGTATGGAAATTAGGGGAATGTATATTTCTGATTTTGTAGATGTAGGTGATGCCCGTGTAATTGGGATGGGAAATTAGTGTCATTGGAAATTAAAAGGATGGAAAAGTAAGAAGTTGGATGATGGGTTCGGAATAAATTAAATTTTAGGTGAGATAAGGATGGATGATTGTGAAGTTGGGAAAGAACTCCCGTTGGAGAGTTGATGCTTACGTCATATATGAAAAAGACAATAAATAACGGATTTCTCGTATAGGCAATTTTAAACTTCAAGGTACAAAACATTTTTTCAAGTTAGCATCTTTTCTAATATTTTCCAATTTCGATGATATTATGTTGAATAACTATTTTATGTAACTGAAATTCTTAACGTTTATAAACAACAATATAAAGTAACATTTTTAAATTACTGAATGAAATTTTTTAGCAATAAAAACAAGTTTTATCCCAATATATTTAACAAAAACTTTATTATATCAGTCACAGTTTTCTGAAAGTAATACTAGGATTACATTGTTTTTTTTTGTCTGACAGGAAACAGAAGCAATTAGTGAAATAAAATTTGGGTACGTAAGGATTTTTTAAATTTGATAAATTTGTCTCTTCTGTTAGGCGTATTAGAACAAAACTTTTTTTTTGGTGTTGACCATCATCAAATACAAGTAATTTGTAAAATAAAAATCGAGAATTAAGCGTTTATGAAAAAATTATAATTAAAAAAAAATTAATACATTATAAGTGAGTGGGTGGATAAAACGTAGTTATAATAGCTCGATTACTCAACTACTAATTGTAATGCTTAACAATTTGTTTCAAGAATTAAAAAAAAGAATTTATATTGTTATCATTTTATAACAATTTCACTTTTTCATGTTTCTATGTGGAAAGATTTTTGCATTTAATTAAATAAAATTTTTTTTTGGGTTTGCTACAGATACAATCAGTAAAGTTTGTTTATTCTGGAGAATTTCAAAAATGCAAGAATTTTTGATACGTTTCTGTTATTTTTTTACCAGCCATTTTTAAATAGGTAAACATTTATAAATCATGACTTGAATGAGTTAGAGACAATTGTACTTTCAGAAAAAAACTAACTTTACGTTTGTATTATTTAAAGAATTAATTTCAAAAGCTTTAAAATTTGAACGCTCAAGTTCCTATAAAAAATATTCCTACTTAAAGATGACCTAGGCTTAAAAAATCCAAAAATAAAAATTTTTAGTTTCAAAGTTTTAAATATGAAAAATATCGATAATTTTTTCAATTTGGCATTTTTAAGATTGAAATGAAATCGAAATATAGAAGTTCAATTGCATTAAAATGAAAAATAAATATTTTTCACTAACATATAATTTAATTTCAAAGTCAATTTCAAGTGGAATTGAGCAAAAACTGTTAGCCTGAGTTAGCTGTCTCGCTAATTTTATTAAAACTCTTATTAATGTTTTTCTTTTTCTGAAGAAAATTCGTAGCTGATAATTTTTTCTTTTTTTTAATCTTTTTTTAATCTTCAGATTCATAAATTTTAAATTTGATTTTATCTGGATGTCACCAAATTAAAAGAAAAAAACTAAATAAAAATTGAATTTCACTTACATCAAGAGCCTAGTCTGTAATTTAATTAAACGTATCAAATTTATGTGTTTTTTTTTACATTTAGAAAGTTTTATTTTTACCGTAAACAAGATTTCAAGATTTTTCAAGGAATGTAGAACGATTTCAAGGGATTATAGATTCTTGATCTCCATCACATTTTAATCCCATCTGATTATGTTTCGAGAAAATCTCGACTTTGTATGTAAAAGATCAAAATGCGTCACTAATTTGAAATGATTTGAAGAGATTTTGAAATATTTCGACAGAAGTGACGAAGTGTCAAAGAATTTCAGGAGATACCAAAATATTCTCATGAATTTTGAAGGATTTCAGTCAATTTACGTAGGATTTCGAGAATTTAAAGATATTTGAAGGAATTTTAATAAGATTTCAAAAGGTTTGCAAAGATTTAAAAAAAATGTTGATGGATTTTGCGAAATTTAAAGGTGTTTCGATGATTTCACGATATTTCAAAGGATTTTAAGAGATTTCAAAATATTCCAAAGTATATCCATAAATTTGAGACGATTTTATAAGATTTTAACATATTTAACGGAATTTCAAATCATTTACGGATATTATAAAGGATTTTGAAGGATTTCGAAAAAATGTAATAGATTTAAAAAGATTAGAGTATATTTTAAAGTATTTCAAGAGATTCGGAAAGATTTCACGAATCTCAACAAATTTTAAGGGATTTCCACACTTTTTAAAGGATTTCCAGGGAGCTTAATTGTTATTTTAGATGGATTTTGAGAGTCAAAATAATTCGCGAGATTTCAAAGGATTGCAAATATTTACAGGAATTCCTCGAGATTTATTCAGAACAAGAAATAGGGTGATTTAAAACCAAAAAAAAAAACAAAGAATTTCTACCAAAAGAGCTGAATTTTCAAACAAAAAATAATAATTTTTAACCAAACAGTTACAACCAGAAAGACGAATTTTCAACAAAATAGTTGAATCCTCAACCAAAACAGATTAATTTACAACCAAAGAGTTACATTTTCAATAACACAAAAAGGATCAATTTTTAACCAGAAGGATTAATTTTATACCAAAAAACACATTTGTAACAAGATGCAAAAATTTTCAAGCAAATAGTTGAATTATCAACTAGAAAAATCAATTATCAATTAAGAACATCAATTCCACCAAAAGTGGAATAGACACTGCTATTTTGGCAGTCAGACACAGCTTCATAAATTTTAAATTTGATTTCATCTGGATGCCACGAACTTAGAAAAATATTCTTTAAATGAAAATTTAATTTCAATTAAATTAAGAGCCTAGTCACTGTAATTGAATTAAGCTTGTCAAAATGGGGTTTTTAAACATTTTAAATATTTAAATTATAGCTTAAAAAATCATCCTTGTTTGGCAAGTGGATATAAGGAAAAGACTTTCTTCAGAATTTAGTTTTAGTTCCTACGTTCAAATTCATGGTTTCTGAAAAACTGTAGTGATTCGACCCGGTTGACGGTGGTTTAAGTTTCGTAAAAGCGAGCCAATCTTCAGTAGCCATCTTTTTCAAAAAATTGCATGCCCGTGAAAACGGTTTAGTTATGGTAGAAATTTTTTTTTTCAAAAAAGAGCCATAGAATTGCTCTGGATAGCTGTAAGAGAGAGGAACTTCATGGAAACGCGAAAAGGGGTCTGTGAAGCATTATGGGATATGAAGAAGGAAAGCGGAATCTTGGCAGGTTCATGGCGCCCCATTGTTATCGTTTGACCGCGTGTAGTTTTGAAAGATCTTCCTTGTTCCTTCTTATAGTACTTATATCCTTGTCAAGAAAAGTCTGGACCATGGGGTTCGTCAGCGTCTCCATTTCAAGTCTCGAATCGAAGGATCGGCGCCCCATCGACAGAAGATCTTTTACACTTGTCAAGATTAGGATTATAGCCACCTGAAAATTCGAGATGGCTGCATTCCTTTGTCAAGATTTTTTACATTTTTTCGTTATTTATAGCAGAAATTCAAACACACTAATTAGGTATTTTCACTTAGTCACCAGTGAACTTCGCTTCGTCGAATGCTGAGGGGAAAACAATGGACCAAATGGATGGGACTAAACACTAAACCTAATTTTATTAATGTCTTCGTAAAAATTAATTTTTTCACTATACTTGTATTTGAAAAAGTTTTTATTTTTCAAAAACTACTTGATGATATAATAAAATAATTTAATAGGAAGATATTACGAAAAATAAAGTTTTGTCCTATGCATTTTGTGCGAATGATTTTCCGTCAAAGTGAATTTAGCTGGCGATGAAGTGAAAATGCTTAATAAAGTTTACATTTATTCGGATAGAAAAAAAAACAAAAAACTCAAAAGTTTACTTTATTTGAAGCGTCAAAAGTTAATCAGCAAAGGATTCCAAATTCAAATCATTATTAATTTTTAAACATAAACAGGATTGCTACAAAATCGTTATAAATTTTTCTCTCTGATAAGAAAATAGTCTTACACCTAGGAGACTAATGATATTAATCCGAAAAAAATGCATGAACTTTCAATCAAATAGTTGAATTTTTAACTAAAAGAAATAAAAAAGAGAACAAATTTTAACTAAAATGATGTACCTTTAACAAAAAAAGACGAATTTTAAGCAAAATAGTTGAATTTACAACCACACAGGTGACTCTTAAGAAAATGAATTTTTAATAAATTAGTTCAACTTTCAACCGAGTACTTAAATTTTCAACTAAAAAATATAAATTTTCAACCAAATAGTTGAATTTTTATATAAAATGATGAACCTTCAACAAAAAAAAAGACGAATTCTAAGCAAAATAGTTAAATTTACAACCACACAGGTGACTCTTAAGAAAATGAATTTTTAATAAATTAGTTCAACTTTCAACCGAGTACTAGAATTTTCAACAGAAAAAGAATAATTTTCAACCAAAAGAATTAATTTTTAGCCATGAAGATTAATTTTCTACCAAAAAAGGCGGATTTTCAAGAAAATATATGAAATTGCAACCAAATAGTTGAGTATTAAACTTAAAAATATAAATGTTGAACCAAAAATGGAATAATCCAATATTCACTCAAAAAAATTAATTATAAAAAGACATTTTTAACAGAATAGTTGAGTTTTCAACCAAGAAAAATTTCTCAGTCAACGAAGAAAAAAATTTCATTAAAAATATTGAATTTTCAAGTCAAAAAGACAAATTTTCTACAAAACATAGTTGAAGTTTCCAACCCTGAAATATAAATTTCGAATAAAAAACGTAATTTACAATGAAATTATTGAATTTGAAAGAAAAAAAATTAATTTTCTGCAAAAAAGTAGAATTTTCAGAACAAAGACATGAATTCTCTATCAAAATAATTAAAATTTTAACCCAAAAAAGACAAGTTTTCATCAAAATAAATGAACTTTCAACTACAATAGATCATTTTTTAAACAAAAATCAGTTTAAAAAATGTATTTTCAACCAAAAAAAGCAACCAATTTTCAACAAAATAGTGCATTTTTCTACCAAAGAAATGAATATTCAACCAAAAAGATAAAGTTTCAACAAGCAAAATTACTATTTTCTACCAAAAAAGACGAATTTTCAACCAAATTGTAAAATTTTGAACATAAAAAGATAAATTTCCAAAAAAAGTGGAATAGTTAAATTTTCAGTTTAAAAAATTGATTCTGAATAAAAATAAATAAAATTTGAATAAAAAACTTCGATTTCCAACCAAAGAAATAAATATTCAAACGAAAAGATCAATTTTGAACCAAGAAGATTACTTTTCTACCAAAAAATATGAATTTTTATCAAAATATATGAATTTACAACCAAAACGCTGAATTTATAATACATTCATTCATTGTATGAGACATGGAATAGTTGAATTTTCAGTTAAAAACATTAATTTACAATTAGGAAAAAAAATTTAACAAAAAGTATTTTCTACCAAAGAAAAAAAATTTAACAGATAATGATTTTTCAACCAAGACGAATTTTTTACCAAATAGCAAATAGTTCAATTTTCGACAAAAAATGAATTGTCAACTAAAAAAGATAAATTTTCAACCAGAAATGGTGTATATAATTTTCAGTTAAAAAATCAATGTTGAATTTATTTTTTTGTTAATAAAATAGTTTAATTTACAACCGGAAAAAAGATTTTTTTTACTGAAATGATGAATCATTAACAAGAAAATGAATTTTTCACAAAATTGTTGAATCCTAAACCAGAAAAGATAAATATTCCAAGAAAGAGTTACATTTTCAACAACAATAGTTGAAAACATTTACGATAAGAGATGAATTATCAAATAAAAATGACGAATTTTCAACCAAGAAAGATTTTCCAGTAAATAAAGAAAACAATGTCATCCAAAATGTTGAATTTTTATGTCCAAAAGACGAATTTTCTACAACACGTAGTTGATTTTTCAACCAAAAAGAATGACGTTTTAAAAACATTGTTGAATTTCCAACAAAAAAATAAAATTAGCTTCTAGAGTCTCTCTGAACTTGAAAGGAATCGAACCCCCAACAGTCGTTACCTATACCCGGACTGTGTTCATTTTTTCAAAACAACTATTACATTCTATGAAATAAAAACAATGAACTAATAAAGTGCTCCTCTCAGTAGTACAAAAAATTCCTTAATTAAATATTCAATTAAAAATACCAATTTGCATTTCCTCTTCGTGCATCAAAGCCGTAAATTCAACGGCTA
Source organism: Andricus quercusramuli (assembly GCA_932178445.1). Classification (NCBI taxonomy): domain Eukaryota; kingdom Metazoa; phylum Arthropoda; class Insecta; order Hymenoptera; family Cynipidae; genus Andricus; species Andricus quercusramuli. The sequence goes on along the minus strand of CAKNXH010000146.1, from coordinate 323,130 downwards.
CATAAAACTGTCGTTTATCGAACATAAAGGGCATATAGAACAAAAATAGAAGAAGCTTCTGCAAAGCGTGGTCTTTTCACGGAGTGTGCTTTTTGTCGCATGAAATCGGAGTGGTTCTAGAAACCGGTTCTGCGACGATGTGCACAAATTCGAGCGCAGCAGTTGTTCATGCAAAAGAGACGGAAGTTTACGATGCAAAGATCATATTTAATTTTTTGCGAAGGATATAAACACACTCGTAATCAAAGATTCTGTTTGGTTCCTTTTTTCTGATTCCTTTCTTCTTTTTCAAGGACTTGAGATTACTTCCGTCTACTCCTTTGTTTCGCTGTCTAGCCTCAGCGAAAGTACGGCTGTTCTCGTTTGACAATAAGATAAGGGACTAATAACTCCTTTTGCTTTCACAAGACAGAAGTTGCAAAGCATAAAGGCTGTGGTGTTAGAAATTCTGAAAAAATTGGTTACCAGCTCTCTGAACTTGGGGGGAATCGAACCCCAAACAGTCGCTACCTATTGCGGGACTGCCTGTTCAATTTTTCAAAACCATTATTATATTCTGGGAAATAAAAACAATCAGCTAAAAAAGTGCTTCTTTGAGAAGTAAACTAAAAAATGCTTCCTTTAAATATTCGATTAAACAATTAAAGAATTAAACAAATGCATAAAACGGCAAGAGCGAAACACCCGGAACGGCTTCTTGTGTCGGTAATACCCTTATACAGTAAATGCCAGTTGAATTTTCAACTAAAAACGATATATTAAAAAATAAAAAAGTTTAATTTTCAGTAAACAAAATTAATTTTTTACTAAAGAACGAATTTTCAACCAAAGAAGTGAACTTTCAACTAAATAGATGAAATCTTCAACCAAAAAGGATGAATTTTCCAAACAAAAAGACGATATTTCAACAAATAAAGCTTTTTTAGTCAAGGAAAAATACACTTTATAAACAAAAATTTTGGGGTTGAACATTTGTTCTTTCTTGGTTGAAAATTAATTTTCTTAATTGAAATTTGAACTATTTCACTAGAAAATTCATCATTTTAGTTGAAAAGTCTACTTATATATTTTTGGTTCAGAATTAATCTTATTTTGGTCAAAAATTTTATTTTTCGTTGTACATTGAACGATTTTGTTAAAAAGTAATTCTGTTTGGTTAAAAATGCATCTTTTCTTGTTAAAAATTAGTCTTTTTGGGTTAAACATTCAACTATTTGGTTAGAAATTAACTACATATTTTGTTGAAAATTCATATTTGCAGGTTGAAAATTCAACTGTTTGGTAGAAATTTCGCCTTTCTGGTTGAAAATTTGAGATTTTGGTCAAACATTTTTTCTGCCCTAACTGCACATTTTTTTTGGTTGAAAATTCAATTCTTTTGTAGAATTTTTTAATGGGATAAATATTCAACTAATTTCTAAAAAAAATCTACTATTTGGTTGAAAATTAACTTTTATGTTGAAAAATCAGATTTGCGGAATGAAAATTCAACTGTTTTGTAGAAATTTCGCCTTTCTGGTTGAAAATTCAAAATTTTTGTCAAATTTTTCTTCTGCCTTGACTTCAATTTTTTTTTTTATTTAATTCTTTTGTAGAAAATTCTACTATTTGGTTAAAAACGAACTTTTATGTTGAAAATTCAGATATGCGAGATGAAAATTCAACTTCTTTGGAGTCTTTTTTTAAACTGAAAATTTAAATATTCCATTTTTTACTGAAAATTGATACTTTTTATTTGAAATTTTGAATACTTCGTTTAAAATAGATTTTTTTTAGTTAAAAATTCAACTATTTTTGGTTGAACTTGAAAGTTCAACTCCTTTGTTAAAATACATTTTTTGGTTGATTATTTATCATTTTAGTTGGAAATCCATCTCTTTGTTTGAAAATTGAACTACTATGTGGAAAATTTATTTATTTAATTGTTTGAAAATTATTTTTTTTTTAGCTGAGAATTTAACTATTCCATGTTTGGTTGAAAATTTAGCTGATCTTTTTTAGTTGAAAATTCAACGTCTTCTGAACCTTTTTCTGTTATCTTAGGAAGTTATAAATATTCCAGAAGTGGGAGTCCGAACACGATAAACCTACAGAAACATGTTTAGAAAGAAAAATTAATTTCCAGAGTCAATGGAGATTTATAGCCCAATAATGGGAAAATTGAAATTTTTATCCTACGCTAAAATTAAAAAATTTCTAAAAATGTCTTGCCTTATAAATATTAGGTCAGTCATTAATAACTTACGACTTTTAATAAAAAGGAAGAAACTTCCACTCGACAGATATAAATGAAGTTGTGTAAAAATTAAATTTTGAGCCTCAAAAGTTGATCATTTTGACCCACATTTGAATTGTGGTAGGCATCACTGAAAATAATTTTAACCTAATTTTATTCAGGATACTACCTTTAAAAGTGAAAAAACCACCCTATAAAGGGGGTTGGTTATAACGTGCGTTTTCATATACCTTAGATATTTTCAGCCTTGAATTATTAAAAATGACCTTTTAAAAGTTAAAATATATTATGCGATAGAGAAGTATCACTAAACTTTCTAAAACTACCCCTTATAGAACGATATTTTGATTCTTTCATAGTTTTTAACATAATTTCTGATTAGAAAAGTTCTAGGATGACGTCAGAAATATTGTTTAAATATTCGAGTTTTTTTTCATAATTTAAGAACAATTTGACTTCAGTTTTTGAGCCTTTAAACCACCCTTTGACACTCAATAAAAAAGGTAAAATACCGTCCGTTTGCGAAAACTGCGTAACCGTTTTATTTTGTACAATTATTTTTACATTTTTGTATATTATGTATAGATTATAGAATTTGGAATATAGTGTGGACAAGCATACAACATTCAATCGAGAAATATATATCTTGTCGCCATGCAAATGAAGACCGGTTGCGAGGGCGTAAGGGTAAATCACTCGTGCGGAGTTTACACGCGAGTAGCCACCGATCGCCAGGGAGAAAATTTTCTTTAGTAGTAAATAGGTGTACGTAAAATTATTTCATAGGAAGAGAATTTCCATGCATTATTGTACTAGAGTAGATAATTTCATTTTAAGTCGTTATTTCATTATGATGAAGTTTTATTAGAATTATGCAGATGTTGTGTGATATGGGTTAAGTGTTAAGTTACGGTTAGCTCTATTGGGTCCGTTTACCGTTGTTGATTCAATATTATGCCACATAATTGCTGGACCAGAACTTGCTTATGTATCATTTCCATATAGAGTATGTTATATAAATCAGAAAATAGTATAATTGATCTAATATGTTAGATAGATCGTTAAAATTAGAAACAAGGCTCGACTTAGTTATGTTTTTAGTTCCTTTACAAAATTTCTCCTGGCAGAAAACGGCATGAGTAGTCACACCTAGAAAATCTTCGCCTAATAATATTATAATGGAAATTTATTCACTTTTTTCGGAATTTTTTACATTTTTCTTACGAAATATATGAGTCATATCTTTGAAATTTCATCAATTTCTTACCAAATGTCTTTTAAGTCGTTTTGGACATTTTTTCAACTATAAGCTCTAATTTATTCATTAGATTCTTTGCTTTACTTAAAACATGTATTTTTATTAGTATATATTATAGTATATATTAAACTTCTTTGATTCAGATAGAACGTTTAGAAAAATCGATAAAAGTGAAAAATAGACACAATGGTGGCCATTTATCTACAAATTTTTAAAGACAGTTTACTCAAAACACCGTCGTTTTCTTTTTTTTTCAATTTTTTTCAAGAATTTTACTTTCCTGACGAGTATGTTGCATGATATATTATCGTGCTCCCGCGTGATTTTTAAGAAACTATTAAAAAGAACGATTTTATTCTCTACATTTTTCTTATCTTAAGTCATTTTTGCAAAAACGTGAGTTTTTGTCCTTTCAAGAAAAGACGATTCTTCCTTCCTTACAAGTTCAAATCCAAAAAAAAAATAAAGAGAAAAAATTGTGATACTGTGTGTCCTTGGGTTTATAAAAATTCAAATACCTGTAACTTAGTCGACAAATTTTCATCATAAAATCAGTAAAATAAGTGTCTTCTCATTTTTTTAGAAAATCAACACATTTTCACAAATTAATGAAAACAAATTTTTGAATTGCTAAATTCAACTGTCACAGATATTTTTGGTATCTTTTACCGGATAAGAGATTTTGAAATTTTAAAACCATCTTTAAGTGTAGTCATTTCTGCTTTAAAAATAATATAATATTTTATATAAAAACATGGTACATAAAATTTTTTTCATTGAAAATAAATATATCTGGTTAAAATTTGTAATCCTACAGATGAAAAAAAAACAGTTATTGTGAAAATTTTTAATTAATGTAAATGTTAAAGCTGATATAAAACACTCAATTTTAATACAAATTAATAATTTTCGCCAATGGATTCTTATTTTAAACTTTGAATTGCTTTCAAAATTAGAAAAATTCTAGTTTAAAGTCTTTCTCATTCTAATTTAAGAATATTTTAACTGACGCCACTTTTCTTAAATTAAATTTGTTAAAATTTGAATATCATTGAAAAAGAATTCAAAATTCAGCAATGTCCATATCTTTCTTTCAGAGAAAGAAAGTGAAAAAATATCTTATAAGGCGAACAATATAATAATGGAATATAAAAATTTGAAAATTTGTATAAAGCAATTTTTAAAATTGTACAGAATACAAAAATAATACCTTAGAAAAAATATGTTAATTTAAGCAAACAATTGGCTGAACTTCAATTTCAGTCAACATTAAATTTAACAAAATAAATGAATGAAAATTTAACAATATTCTTTATAGAATACATTTTTCTAATGACTTTCAAGTATTTTAAACTCAAAACGAAAAGAAATTGTGCAGCGCTTTTTGAAATAGGTAAAATTCGAATTTAAGAACATTTGGATAGTTTTGAAACGTTTTAAACATTTGAAGAAATAAAGAAGCGAGCCCTTCTTGGAGTAAGTCAAATTCAATTTTTTTATTCGCATATTTTAAATCACAGTTTCGGAAGTGCTATTCCACAAAAAGAACTGAGCAAAAAGTATAATAAAAATTAGATTAATTGCAAACTGTGCGTTTTATGGATGTTTTTGTATAGCAAAACATTGTTTTTTTGTCACTAAGGTCTTGAAGCTAGTTGTCGTTCCAAAAATAAGATCTCTGAAAAAAAAAGTTTTTCAATTATTTTAACAATCAAAACGACATTACTGGTCATATTTAAAATAAAAAAAAGTTATTTTAAATAACAAAATTTTAAAACTACTCACAAAAAACATCTATTTTAACAATGATTTTGGAATTTTATTTTATAATCGCTTCATACCAATTTTTGAAAAATTGTTTAATTTTAAAAATGATGACTTATTTCCTAAAAGAAAACATTATCTATACAGCTTTACTGTTTCCAATTTTAAATGTAAATTATTGTATGGCTGAAATTGTTAAAACAACTTTTTTGAAAGAAAATAATTTTTTAACAGATAACTGCATTTAAAGATTATCATTTTATTTTCTTAACTGTAAACATTAGAGATGTAAGGAATGTTTTTCTCGAAAAAATAAGCTAAAATTGATTAAAATCCAATCACTCTTTAAAAATTAATAAGAAGCGACAATAATAACGAATTCATTTACAAAGACTATTGTTAAAATCATTCTTTTTCGTAAGCTTTAATTTTGTATAAAAATAATGTTTTTTTTCTTTTCTTTACTGTTTATTACTTTTTGAAGGATTTAATCATTTTAAATATTTACTGAAAAAAATATCGAATCTTTTTTTAAATAAATAATATTCAATTCTATGTATTTTTGCAAAAACAAAGGTTTTCTCTAAAAAACCTGTAGGACAGGGAGCTATTATATTAAAGAAAAATTCCGCATAATTTTATTGAATTTCCTGATGGACGCAATACAAAAAAAAAACTAAAAAGACTTGACACAAATTAAAAAAAAAATTTTTAAACAAAATTGTATATGGGTAATTGTCAAATTGTAGGCAAATTTTAGCATTTACAGTGGCAATCATATTATTATTAGGAATTAAATATTTCATAACGGAAATTGATCTTATCACATGTAATGATGCGAGAAAAATGTTAAAGTTTAACCTTTTTTAATGTTTATAAAAAAAAAACAGATTTCAATTATAAAAAGTCACCTACTTATGAAAGAAAACACCTCCAAGCAAGTAACGAAATGGTTTTTATAATTTTTTTTTCGCCCCGAAAATGGTTTCTAACGCACGTACGGGAATAACGTTTTGGTTGTCAAGATGCACTTTCCAGTTTTAATATCGGATTCACAAAAAAGAGAGTTAATATTTTAAGCTCAATTTTATAAAATCTTGTATTAAACGATACGCCTAATATTGCTGTATTTATTACTTAACTGTAACCACAATATTTCACTAGAAAAAAGACGTACGGTAATGACGTCTGAAATGGTAAAAATTGAGGGACAGACTTCAAGGCTTTTACAATATTATTTATTTGACTTAAAAAATGTAAATACATGAAATTTATGTTCATGTGAAGTTTACAAACTTGATACGTCAAGAGTTTTTGAGGTTACTGTCTAAAAAAAAAGGAGAAAATCAGTTTATCCTTGTGCAAAGTGAGGTTGGGACGCCGTACGGTGATGACGTTTCGGGTGTTCTTATATTAAATTAAAGTAAATAGGAACAGAAATTAGAAAAAAAGAACCCACCATTTTGTAGAGGATGATCATATAAGTGTTTATTAAATTAAAAAAAAATCAACACGAGTTTCTAAGTTAATGTTATGTTACTGGGACTTCAAGTTTGCCTTCAATTTGAAAATTACCCATATATTTACATCTCTCCAAGATTTTAAATTATCTTTTGAACTACCGATAAATCATCAGTAAAGATGCTTTCTGTATTGAGTTCAACTACATTTAGGTTGAAGATGGTTCAGACTCACCGTGAGTTACAAGTATTAATTTACTGAAATAAATAAAAATTGATAATTCCTTATAATCACATTAGTAGCAATTTTATCTCTCCTTGAATTATTCTGAAACCGAGCCATTCATTTTGTACATCATTATAATTCATTCCCAGTAACCTTATCTAAAAGAACCTCCTCTTCCTGATTTTAATATCACTCCGAGAAAATAACATGTCACCATTTGGTATTCATCACAAATTAAATCACGCAAGTCAAATCGCATTCTTTCACTCTCTTGTTACGTAATCTATCGCAAAGTTAGACGTGACTTTATTTACCCTGTTCTATCTACTCTCTCGACAATTGTATTTTTTTTTGTACCAATGGGGCGGTTCTGATTGAAACCGATCCCACCCAAGTTCTTTGCATTGCAAAGAACTTTGTGCAAAGTACACCGTCACTATTGTTCCGCAGAAACGGAGCAGATAGTGACTTTGCTTCGAGTAAGCGCTAATTTGTTCCTGAGGAAAAAATGTCACCTCACTCCAGTCATCTGGAGGTGCTAGTTTCTTTGTCGTAGCGGCTCGAGGAAAACCTCAGAAATGACTGAGAGGTTCTTTACTCGCCATTTATCGCACTCCAACTTATAAGATTCTTCTGTAAAAGATAGATGAGTACTCGTTTGATTTATCGTTAAAAACAGCGGGTTTGAAGATAATAATCGATCAATGTGTCACAGGGTTGGATTGGGATGGAGAATTTTGAAAGATCGGATGAGCTGGTTTTGATAAGGAAATCAAAAAATGTTAAAAATTAATTCCGTAGTAGATTGTCTAGTCATTTAAAAGATATTCTTTTCCAGGGAGACAATAAAAAACAATTCTGGTGGGCCGGCTCCAAACATTTTGTTGGGTCCGCTCGTCAATCCGAAGCCATCTTTGGCTTTTTAAATAGAAATAAATTTAAGAATTGGGCTGAAGTTCGAAACGTCTGAATGTGACGGTTCCACACTAATTTTTTCGAATTTTTAATTTTTAATTTTTTTGCATAACTATGTAGGATCATGTTTATAAAAAATAGTTGTACCATCATAAAACAGTATCAAATGTGCCAATTTCAAACTCGATATTATTAAAGGCATCACCTTCAGTAAACAAAATTTAAAAAAATTCAAAATCTAAGGAGCGGATGGGGATCTAATTGGACCAAAGGTGCCCCGGAAATATTATATAAACCCACTTATACGGTCAATTTGAAGGTGAAATAAAAAATTTGTGCCAATTTTAAACTAGATATTATTAAAGGTATCACCCTCAGTAAATTAAATTAAATTAAATGAATATAAAAATTTAATTATCAAGAAATTATCTAGTTAGATAGGGAAAGGGCTTATTTTGTATTGAATCATCAAGAACTTATACATTTGGAACAGGAAAGGGTTCATTTTGTGTTTTTTGTTTGTTTATTCATTAATAAATTCAAGAGTTTGATCGTGAAAGGGCTGACTTTCTGTTTATTTATCAAGACATTACCTGGCTGGATCGAAAATGGGTTTATTTTGTGTTTAATTAGAAACACATTCCAGGGTTGAATCGGGAAAAGCACCTTTTTAAATTTATTTATTAACGAGTTCAAGAGTTGAATTGGGAAAGGACTAATTTTGATTTTATGTGTCATGAAATTATCAAGTATGATCAGAAAGAGCTTATATCAGGGTTGAATTGAACATCTGGAAATATGAAAACATCCAGGCGTGGGTCGGTCTGATGGAGAAATCGAAATATATTAAAAATTAATTTCTAAGAGGATGGACTATTAGCCATTTAAAAGATATTCTTGTCCTGCTGGACATAATTTACCAAATTTCCGGTGGGCCGGTTTTAAAAATATTCCAGGGCCAAATTCCAAACCCAACCCGACCCTGGTATGTCAGAAATCATAGAAAACTAGATCCATAGAAAAATTACCGCCTACATGTTGGATGTGGGCAGCGAAGATTGAACTGAAATTATTACTCTTATGAATTTCCAATGCGGGAGTAAAACCAGGAGCGAAAACCAGTTAATAATTATTCACAAGCATCAATTTTGTTATTATCACGAAAAAGGGGAAAATAGGGAAATATTAAACATTTATTTTTATATGTCAAAAAGAACAAACAATCTTTTTATAAGAATTGTTATATTTTAAAATAATTTTCAATGATTTTTCAATGATTTCTGTTATTCAAGAATTTATTTTTAAAAATTGGACATCTTAGGCCGTTGTAAATCCATTCACAGTGATATAAAAAAGTCCGAGAACAAAATAAAATTAGTTAAATACACAATTTTGATATGTTCAACATCGTTCTCATGAATAATTCTTTCCAAGATGTGTCATTTCTTCCTTACTATAATCAATACTTTCAATGTAATTTTAAAACTACACTCTTCAGTAGAGCGAAGTAAAAATGCAAAGAAACATCTTATTATTTTTTATTCACGGGAAACTTTTTTTTTCGTATGACGTTCCAAAATCGCAAAAAAATATGAAAACCCAAAAATCCAAAATCACGACAAAAGTTTTTTTTCCGAAAAAGCAAAATGATAAAATGTTACTTTGGTTCAAGCTGAATAAATTTCAGGTTCTACATACATATTCAACTTTTTGTTTTAATGTGTGCATATGACTCAATCCAAAAAAACATGTTTTTGCACATTTTCAAAAAAATTGTTACAGCGCAAAACACTTATTTTCAAATTTCGTAATTTTTTATTATTGTTCACTAGTAAAAGCTGTAAATATAACAAATTCGTCATAATTTTTCAACCAATAGGAAATATTTTTTATTTTAAATCGTTAAAATTTACTGATTAAAAATATTTTTTCACTTTTGTCGAATGCCAACCTACAAGTTTTTTCCCCTTAAATCTAACGATTTAATTTGTTTGACCATTTTTGCTGCTCACGCTCAAGCTGAAGCTTCAAAAAATAGTAAAATAGTAACCATACTTCTCTCAAAAACGTAACCGGAAAGTAACAATAATGTGGCAAAAAAGTAACCAAGAAGAAAGATTTTTTACCGAAAAAGGAAAATTTTCCACCAAAATTAAGAATCTTCAACAAAAAAATGTATGTTTAAGAAAGTAGTTCAAGTTTTAACAAAATGTTTACATTTTTCTGACTAAAAAAGATGAATTGTTAACGGAAAATGTAGTAGTTAATATAATAACAAAAAAAGATTTTAATTTAATATTAAAAAAATAGTAGAATTCATTAAAAAAGGACGATTTGTCAACAAAATAGGTTTTTTTTTCAACCAAATTGTTGAGTTTTTAAGCCAAAAAGACCAATTTTTACAAAACACTGTAATTTTCAACCAGTAAATATGGATTTTCGACAAAATAGTTATCTGCAAACAAATAGTTGCATTTTCTACAGAAACAGGGCAAACTTTAACCGAAAAAGACGAATTTCCAACAAAATAATTCTAACCACAAGGATGAATTTTCAAATAAAATTATGCATTTTTAGATAAAAGGTTGATTTTCAATCAAGAAGATTAAGTTTTTACCGAGAAAGACGAATTTTCAACTAAAATGATGAAGTTTCAACAACAACAAAATTAAGTTTTAACAAAAATTGTTCAAATTTTAACCGAATTCCAATCAAAGAAAATAAATTCTCATCGAAAAATATAATACATAGTACGATATATCAACAACAAAATTTAATTTTAAATTAAAAACTAGCAATTTTAGCTAAATTCAAATTTTGATCAGGATTCATAATAATTCAACAGATAGCCTTTTTAATACATTTTACATACGAACTAATTATTATTTTATTGTTAATCCCTAATATTTCCAGCTTTAAAGTGCCAAATTTACTAAAAAATTAGAATTTTTCACAAGTTTTTAAATAATACGATTAATGAATTAATTCACTTCGTCATTCCGGGCAAAAAATGTAGTCAAAAGTAACCTTTTTATAAAATAAGTAACTTTTTAGTAGCCGCGGATCAAAAAAGTAACTAAGTTACTAAAAAGTAACCCGTTCCGAGCCCTGAATATTCCATTTTTTAATTAGGTATGGTATATGAAGTGTTCACCTTCTAATACTTATTTAAAAAGTACTAAATACTTTGGAATGTTATTGGTATCTTATTTATTCATAAATAATTTATTTAAGTGTTATAATTGCTTTAATTATTATTGAATAATGGGTACACTTATTAATTTCAGAGAATTTTCCGTGTGCTTCAAATGTCGTATATTTAAAGAGAAAAGGGGAAAAGGGGCAAGTTTTTCAGAATAGTGGGAAAAAGGGGAATTTCAAGAAAAAATATCATAACAAATTTAAGGGCGGAAGGAAGAGTAGCATAATAAAAAGTGGTTCATTAATTTGACTTTTTATGATTTGAAAAGGTTTATTCTGCATTTAATCAATTTTCTTTCAAATTGGTTCAAATTTTTTACAATATAACCAGCTTAGATGCAAATTCAAACATGAACAATTAATTAAATTTGGAATAAATGTTAATTTTATCGAATTTTTCAAAAAGGCCAGTAGTTTCTGCTATCCAATCAAAGAAGGCTGATATTTTCATGTAGATACCAGGAGAACCAGGTCTGGCACATCCCTCACCTCCCATAACGACTCCTATCAGTTTTCCATCAAGAACTGCTGGACCACCAGAGTCACCGAAACAACTATCAACTCCTCCAGATTCTACGTATCCAGCACAAAATACTCGATCAGTTGGAGGATCATATGAATATAGTTTTTTGCATTCATTTTGATCCACTATAGGCACAAAAGCTGTTTTAAGGAATTTTGAAGCCTCTCCATTTTCCTAAAAAAAAGTGTATCCCTAACTTTAAATTCTATTTCCTTGCGAAAAGTTACACGGGCTTGATTATTATTATACCATTAAGCCATTTCCCTTTCGGGGTAGGCGTGACTTGCTCGGTTGGAAAATAGTGGAAGAGGTATATAGGTGTAAAGTAGGTCGGTATATGGTATAAGGTAGATAGGTATATAGGTGTTAGGTATAGATGTAGTTTTTCATAATAGATTCTATTATCGACATTTACCCACACCAGCAACCTTCGATTGGTTGAATGTTGAATTGAATCAAGAAAATAATAATTTAGTGAATTAAATACTTTTTCAGTTTCTTACAATTTGATTTAATCAGGGAGGCCGCGAAATTTCATTTTCCAAATTCCCTGACTTTTCTCTGACCAATTTTTCATTTTCGCTGACGGTGAATATTCAAACACCAGTATTTTAATCTTGGAACATTTTTAACATAGAATCTTTTATAAACAGAGTAAAATAATTTCAGAAAAACATTTTAAAAATATTTATTTATTTCAACGACAATTGAATTTCCTACCAAGAAAGATTACTTTTTTTTAGCAAGATAGTTCATTTTCAACAAAATAATTAAATTTTCAAGAAAATGGTTAAATTTTTAACCAACCTACAAAGATTCATTTTCAAGGAAGTGGTCGAATTTTCAAACAAAAAATTTCAACAATTTCAGTTTCAACCAAATAATTAAATTTTTATGAGGCAAGTTGAATTTTCAACAATATAGTTGAAGTTTTAACCAAATACTGGAATTTTCTACCGAAGAAGAATTTTCAACCAAATAGTCGAATTATTTTTTGACCAAATAGTGGAACATTTAATTAAATAGTTGCATTTTTAACCTACAAAGATCAATTTTTTACCAAATAATCGAATTTTTAATAAAAAATATTAAACTTCAACCCAAAAACGTTGCATTTTCAACCAAGTAGTTAAATTTTCAAGCCTAAGAAGACTTATGTGATTATAAGACAGTTGAATTTTCAAAAAAAAAAAAACGACGAATTCTCAAAAAATCTAACAGTTGATATTTCAACCGAAAAAAATGAAATTCCTCCCAAGCCAGATAAATTTTAAAATTGAAAAGTCGAATTTTTAAACAGAAAGATTAATTTTCCGCTAAAAAACACAAATTTTTAACAAATTACATAATTTTGTAAACAAGTATTTGATTTTTAACTGAAAAAATAAATATTAGACAAAAAACAACTAATTTTCAACAAAATAGTTAAATTTTAAACAAAAAAAGGTGAATTCTTAAACAAAAAAGAATTTTTATACAAAAAAGATTAGTTCTCTACCAGAAAAGAGAAATTTTTAACTAAAAAAGAAACAATTTGCAAACAAAAATGAAAAAGTTACATTTTCAGTTTAAAAAATTAGTTTTAAATAAAAAAACAAGAATTTTCAACAAAATAATAAATTTTCAACTAAAATTATGAATCTTCAACCAAAGGATGCATTTTCAACAAAATATTTGAATCCTCAACCAGACTTTAGCATTTTTATTCTAAAATGATTAAATTTCTACTAAAACAGATGAATATTTAAATCAAAAATATGAATTTTCAATACAAAAATATGAATTTTTGACAAAAACGTAACGTTCTATGAAAAGAGTTGAACAACTTTCTTTATTTTCACTGACGATTGATATTCAAAGCGCAGCATCATAATCATGTGTCGTTTTTAACGTAAAATCTTTTATAAAAGAAAATAAATAATTCCGAGTTAAAAATTAAAACTAAATGAAATTTATTATCCTTGACAGTTATTTAAACAAATAATAGGAATTATTTTATAGAAACTTCCTAACTTTTGCCATTTTTTTGTCCAATAGCTCAGACTTTTCTTTAATTTTCCGACTTCCCCTGATCTACGGCCACTCTGATAAAATGCTATTTTTTTCTTGGCTAAAAAACTTCGAAATCTTACAGATGAAATTGTTTTTAGTACAGCCGGTAAATTTTGGTAATGTAATCTATCATTAAAAGCGCCCGAAATTATATACTGTAGGAGACTCTTATTGTAATAACGTAATTTATATAACGATACTATGAATTTTATCATGCGTTTTAATAATTATAAAAAAACTGAGTCTTCATCAGAGAAATATTTTTTCAAATAAACATACATTTGTTGCACCAAATCCTGAAACCTGCATTTTTCTTCCAATTTCCAAATCTTCTTCAGGTCTTGCTAAGGGTATAGGTTTCTGATTCTTTTTCAAATTGATTGGTTTTTCTAACTGAAATTGATTTTATATCATGATGAACTTGATCCAAATAAATATGAACATGAATTTAAAAAAAATACCTCTAATTTTTGATACCTTTAGTAAAGCAATATCATCATTGTACCCTGTGTCATCTCTACCAGAACTCTTTTTGCTAGGTGGATATTTTATCACTTTGTCAATTTGGTGTTCCTCTCCACCAGAATTTTTATAAGAAGTTCCTATTCGTACCGTATATCCATTTTGAAGCCTATCAAGGAAAATTTTAATTACACAAACGAATTTCAATTGGTTATAACTATTCATAACATAACTTTTTTTTAATTTAAACTATTATTTATTAGTATTAATACGGTAGATGCTATTTCCGAAAGGAATTATTTTGTAATTTGAAAATAATGTCTGTTCGGTAAGCATTTACAAGCAAAAAAATTTATAGTTTTATAAATTTTATAAACTAAAGTTATAAATTCGAATAACGATCGCGCTATAAAAATAATTAATTTACTGACTCTTCAAGACAATGTGCAGCAGTTATGAGCCAGTACTGGTCTATTATAGAGGCCCCACATATGTAGTTTCCATAATGAGAAATCGTTGCCTGTAAATGAATGGCATGAATGATTTGCAAAATTTTATCAGAATTTACATTGCTCTTTATAATTATTAATGATAAATTTTAATTATAATGTAATCAATCAACAAAAGTAGGCATTATTAAATGTTTTAATGGAAAATATTATAAATTCTGAAATAATAATTGTAACGATAAATGCTAAATGAGAAATAATTACATAAAATAGTATACAATCAATACTCAGGGTTGCTAAGAAGTCCTAATTTAAAAATTCCCTCACTTTTCTCTGGCTAATTTTTTTTTGCCCTGACTGTATAACAACAATCTTACACCTATAGCAGATCAGAAATTTTATTGAAAAAAATTTGTTTTCTAATTTATCTTAAATACTTTTAGAGACAACAGTCACAACAGCCATGCAGAATTTTATAAACTTCAACTCCAGTCTATCGAAAATTCCAGATTTCACAGCCTTTTAAATTCAAAAAGATGAATTTTCAACAAATAAGTTAATTTTAAACCAAGAAAGATGATTGTTCAACACAAAAAAAAACTAATAATTTTAGGCCAAAAATTTTCATTTACAAACAAATAGTTCAACTTTCGCGCAAAAGAAATGAATTTTCATAAAAATAGTTGAATTTTTAAGCAAATAGCTTAATTTTCAATCAACAAATTTCAACGATTTTCAAACAAATGGTCGAATTTTCATAACAAGAAATTTCAATTCATTATCCATCCGACAGGTGCATTTTTTACGAAAAAAATATGAAATGTTAACCAAAAGGGGTGCAATTATCAAAAAAATAGTTGCATTTTTAACCATATAGTTGAACGTTCAACCTACAAAGACAAATTTATAACCAAGTAATAGAAATTTCAATAAAAAAAATAAATAAAAGTGAACATTAACCAAACACAGTTGTGTTTTCAACCGAATACTTAAATTTTCAACAAAACGATGAATTCTCAACCAAAAATGTAACAGTTGATATTTTCGCGAAAAAATATTAAATTTCTCCCAAAACAGATGCATTATAAGCAAAAAGAAGACGAACTTTGATCCAAGAAGATTGATTTTTTACCTAAAAAGACAAATTTTCAACAAAATACAAAAATCTACAAATAGTTGAATTTTTAACTAAAAATCAATCTTCATCAGAAAAAAACAACTAATTCTCAACAAAATAGTCAAATTTTCAACCAAAGAGATGAATTTTAAACAAATAAAGATTTTTCAGTGAAGAAAGAAAAAATTTTCAATCAAAGAATAGAATTTTTAAGCAAAAAAGATTACAATTCAACCAAACACAGTTGCACTTTCAACTATATCTACAGTTGAACTTTCAGGCAAAAGAGACGAATTTTTATCAAAATATGTAGTTGAATTTTTAATCAAAAAGTTAAATTTTCAACCTACAAAGTTGAGTTTTCAAGAAAATATTCCAATTTTCACACAAAAACGATTAAATTTCAACCAAAAAACAGCTGCATTTCGAACCAAATAGAAGAATCCTTTTCTGCTGAAATTTTCTTTCAACCGATATTTTACAAAAAAAAAAAAGATTTCATTTTACATAAACAATTGTCAAATTTAACCAAAAAGATGAATACTACACGACAAATTTAATAGATTGACTTTTCAATCAAAACAAATTAATTTTTCACCAAAAAGTTGTATCTTTACCAAAAAAGATCAAATTTATATCTAAAGAGTTGAATTTTCAGAACGAAAGTACGAATTTTTAACCAAAAATTTTTTATTTTCAACAAAAAAGTTTATTTTCAACCAAATAGTTCAATTTTTCACTAAAGTTATGCAATTTTCAACTAAAAATTACAAATTTTCTACAAAAAAATTAAAACTTTTACTCTAAAATTCGAATTTTCAACAAAAAAGTTCTTTTCGATCAAATAGTTCGATTTTTAAGTAAAAATTACCAATTTTCTGCCAAAAATGGAATAATTAAAATTTCAGTCTAAAAAATTATTTTTCAGAAAAAAGAAGAGACGAATTTTCAACAAAATATGTCAATCTTCAATCTATAAAATGAATTTTTGACAAAGTAGTTCATTTTTCAACCAAAAGTGATGAATTTTTATCGAAAAATGTAATTCTTGAATTTTCAACTAATAACGATCAATTTGCCGCCAAAAATGGAACAGTTAGATTTTTAGCTAAGAAAATTAATTTCCCACATAAAACAAGAATTTCTTATACAATACTTAAATTTGTAACTAATAAAATGAGTTTTTAACGACGTAGTTCAAATTTCAACCAAGTAATTTTTTAACAGAGCAGTTATTGGGTTCTATTAATTTGGTTTTAAGCGAAAACCTGAGAAAAGGGGAAAAAAGGGAAAGTTTATCGAACACAAGAAGAAAAGAGAAATTCGTTAAAAAGGGAAAAATCGGGGAATAAGGTAAAGAGTATGAACTCTGAAATTTCCTGATTCTGTCATGTTTTCCCTGACACTCCGTGACTTTCCCTGACTTTCCAGATTTCCCTGATCTGTATTAGCAACCCTGACTACTGAATTAAAAAACTATTCAAATAAACAAAAAAATGCATAGAATACTAATTTTCAGATGTTTGAAAAGACTTCTAAAAATACTTACCAGATAAGGAACATGATTTACGTCAGTCTTATTTCCTCCGATAATATATTTGACTAAGTGATCCTCGTGTGCTTCTAAAGAGTATAATTAACGATAAAAAATAATAAACGAATCTCACGGAAACATAATTTTTAAAAAACATTAGTAGGCTAAGAAATAAATAAAAAAGATGCATGTTTTTTTAATGGGACGACTGAAAAATCCCGAGAAATAAAATTCCCGAAACTGTAAAATTCTCGAATTGGAAAATTCTCGATCAATAAAATTCCTGGAATTATAAAATTGCCGAAATATAAATATCCCGAACTGGAAATTTCCCGAACATTTTATAATATTACCGAATTGGAAAATTCTCGAGTAATAAAATTGCTGACAGTTTATATTATTACCGAATTGGAAAATTTCCAAATAATAAAATTCCCGAAAGAAAATTGCTGATTTGTAAAAAAAGCGAATTTAAAAATTTAAAAAAATTATTTTTCAATCAATACTATTCATTGATTAAAGATACAATAATGAAATATTTTCATCGAAGCATTTTTTTATGTTTAAAGTTTTAAAAAATTATTGCTTGAATTTAAAATACTAATAATTGAAAAAAATATATTTCTCGGTGAAAATTTTTGTTTAAAAGTGTGCATAGTATTTTTTTAAACAGAAAAAGAAGTTCCCGAAAGAGTTATAATTCAACAAACATTTTTAATAAATTTTGAGACAAATCAGTCCTGAAAAAAAAGTTCTTTGACAAAAATATTTTGCTTTTGTATTTTCAATAAATAAATAATATTCATTAAAAAACAATTGTTCAATTCTTTAAATTTTCAAGTTCGGTAAAATTTATAAACTGCCGGGAATTTTATTCTACGAAAATTTTCCAAATCGGTAATATTGTAAACTGTTTGGGAATTTTCCAATTTGAGACTTTTACATTTCGGAAATTTCATAATTTTGAAAAGTGTATTATTTAGATATTTTCCAATTTGGGAATTTTATTTTTCGGGATTTTTTAGTCGTACCTTTTTAATGACACTGATTTAAAACACTGCACTATGTTCTCCTTGCGATTTTACATACTGAATTATTCAATTTCCACATTTATGATCATTTTTAAAATATTTACTATCAAATGATAAAAAAGAGGAAATTACCGCAAATGATGAGAGGAACGACCACGAGGAATACGATCAACACGCACGGAAATGTCATAACTGCTGTGAGTTGTTTGCGAAACTTAAATTCCATTTAATTTCATTTAAACGTATTTTATCCTTTTTTTAACGATTTTAAAAAATAAACTATTTAATTCACACATTAACAATAATGGTTCAAATATTGACTATCAAATGATGAATAAATATAGGCAAAGTACAGCAAATGACGAGAGAAACAACGAGGAAGATGGGGCACACACAGAAAATCAATCATGACTGCAGGGAGTTTTTTGTGAAACGAATTTCTTTTATACGTATTTTATATTTTTATCATCATATAAATTTATCTAAAACGTTTGTCACGTGCGTAGGAGATTGTCGGAAGCAGATTTTACATCCGGTGTTTCTCTTTCAGAAGGCTTCAGGGGATTCCTAATGACGATAATTAAATTAAAAATCCCAGTTTTTATTTAATAAAATATTCATATTTTAATATACTACCAACAAATTTTTCAACTAATTTTAATGCACTCAAATTTCTAATATTTATTATTGTGTGATTGTTCCATTTCAAGTGCTTACATTTATCAATTGTTCAGTCCCCACCGAAATTTAAATTGTTAGTACTTTATTATTTTATTTCACGATCATTCCATTTTTAATGTGTCTAAATAATTTTTAAATTTTGAACACTCACAAATATTAACTGCTAGAACTTTGAAAGTCACCGGCTAATTATTTTATTTTAAATGATTTTACCTCGGTTTTTACATTTTAATGTTGAACACTGAAATTAGACATTTTTCTATCCTGAAAGAATGTCAGTTAAAAACAAATTCCATAATTATAGTCATTTTAATTTGAATTGTAAAGCTTCAAAGTTTTTTGATTTAAATTATTCTCGGTTTATAAGAATTAAATTTCATGAATTTAACTTAAATCTGATCTTCAATTTAAAAGGTTATTCCAATTTTCTGGTTGAAATAAATTGGGTAATTCTCTATGCTTTATAATTCAGTAGTTAAAAGGAACTTTTATAATATTACCCGCTGAAGTTTACATAATTTGTCAATTCTAGAGGGATTAATTCGGTATTTTTACAATTTTAAATATATTGAAATGAAAAGTATCCCATTTTCAGGGTGGCCGCAAGATTTAATTTTAAAAATCCGCTGACTATTCGCTGACTAATTTATAATTTTCACTGACTATTAATATCTAAAGACCAGCGTCTAAATCTAGTAACATTTTTAAGATATGTAGAATATTTTATAAATGGAATAAAACAATATCCGAATAAAATTAAAAAATCAACAAAACAGTTTAATTTGTGACCAAACTGTTGAATTTTCAACCTACAAAGTTAATTTTTCAACCAAATGGTCGAATTTTCAAACAAAAAAGATTACACTTAAAACCAAAAACAGTTGCATTTTCACCCAAACAATTGAATTTTTTGGAAAACAGTTACGTTTTCAACCAAAAAAGGTGAATTTTCAATCCAAAAGGAGGAATTTTCTGTCAAAGTAGAAGAATATTCAACAAAATAGTCGAATTTTAAACCGAAGGCGACGATTTTTGAAAAAATAATTGAATTTTCTATGAAAAAAAATAAATTTTCAAAAAATAGTTGACTTTTCAACCAAATACTTTAATTTTCAAATTGAAAAATTAAACTTCAACCCAAAAAGTTACATTTTCAACCGAATAGTTGAATTTTCAATGAAAAATTATTTTTTATTCATACAGTTGCATTTAGAACCAAACAGTTTTGAATTTTAAAGCAAAAGAGATAAATTTTCAACAAACTAGTTCAACTTTAATATTTTTGAATTTTCAAAGTACAAAGATGAATTTTCAAACAAATGATCGAATTTTTAATCAGAAGGATTAAACTTAAACCAAACACAGTTGAATTTACAACCAAATAGTAACATTTTCAAGCCAAAAAGACGAATTTTTTAGAAGACAGTTTTATTTTCAACCCGAAAAGTTGGATTTTCAACAAAAAGATGAATTCTCAAAAAAATGTAATATTTGATATTTCAACGATAAAAAAACTAATTTTCAACCAAAAAATCAAATTTTTAATAAATAATTAAATTTTCAAGAAAATACACACATTTTTAACCAAATAAATGAATTCTCAACAAAAAATGTAATAGTTGATATTTCAACTAAAAGGGATGAAGTTTCTACCAAAAGAGATGAATTTTGAAACAAAAAACAAAAATTTTTAACAAATAAAGACTTTTCAGCAAAAAAAATTTCATTTTCAACCAAAAAGTTTAATTTTTAAACAAAAAAAGAGTACGTTTCAAACCAAGAAAATTAGGTTTTTACAACAAAAAAACAACGGATTTTCAACTAAAAATGATCGGTTAGCAATTAAAAATGGAAAACTTACATTTTCAGTTAAAAACATTAATTTTAAACTAAAAAAACGCATGTTTACCCGAAGAAATGAACTGTCAATCAAAAAAATTCATTTTTAACATATTACTTCTTT
Organism: Andricus quercusramuli; assembly: GCA_932178445.1. Lineage (NCBI taxonomy): Eukaryota > Metazoa > Arthropoda > Insecta > Hymenoptera > Cynipidae > Andricus > Andricus quercusramuli. Next base: position 302,258 of record CAKNXH010000146.1, on the reverse strand, counting down.
TTTTTTAATTTAATTAGAAATGAATTCAAGGCTTGGACTAGGAAATGCATTTTTTATGTTTATTTATTAACAAATTCAAGAGTTGAATCGGGAAAAAGCTAATTTCGTGTTTAATTATCAAGAAAATCTCTAGTTGGATCCGAAAAAAGTTTATTTCAGGGTTGAATTGGACATCTGGAAATATGGAAACATCCTAACGTGGATCGGTCTGATGGAAAAATCGAAATATATTTAAAATTAATTTCTAAATGGATTAACTATAGCCATTTAAAAGATATTCTTGTCTTTCAGGACATCATTAAAAAAAATTCCGGTCTCAAACCAGCTCTGATGTGTCACAAATTATAGGAAACTAGATCTACGGAAAAAGTACTCCCTACGTGTTGCATGTGGGCAGCGAATATTGAACTGAAATTATTACTCTTATGAATTTCCAATCCAGGAGTAAAACCAGGAGCGAAAACCGAGTAATTGCTCACAAGCATTAATTTTGTTGTTATTCTAATTAAATTTTACAACATCAAATAATGATCATACATTTTACTATCTTCCAAATCATAACGAATTAAGGGCGGAAGGAAGAGTAGTACAATAAAAAGTGCTTGTTTCAGGGTTCATTAATTCGAGTTTTTATGATTTGGAAAGGTATATTCTGCATTTAATCAATTTTTTCACAATAGTTCAAATTGTTTACAATGTGACCAGTTCAGATGAAAATTTAAACATGAACAATTAATTGAATTTGAAATAAATGTAGATTTCATCTAAATATTAGAAAGGCCAGTAGTGTTTGCTATCCAGTTATAGAAGGCTGATATTTTCATGTAGACACCAGGAGAACCAGGTCTGGCACATCCAGCACCTCCCATAACGACTCCTACCAGTTTTCCATTCAGAACTGCTGGACCACCAGAGTCACCGAAACAACTATCAATTCCTCCAGATTTTACGTATCCAGCACAAAATGATTGATCAGATGGAGGATCATATGAATATAGATTTTTGCATTCATTTTGGTCTACTATAGGCACAAAAGCAGTTCTAAGGACTTTCGATGCCTCTCCATTTTCCTTAAAAAAATGTATTCCTAACTTTAAATTCTAATTGCTTGCGAAAAATTACATGGGCTTGATAGTTTTTCATAATAGATTCCATTATCGACATTTACCAACATCAGCAACATTCGATTAGTTAAATAGTGAAATAAATCAGGCAAAAAATAGTTTAGTGAATTAGGTACCTTTTCATTTTCGCTGGGGATGAATATTCAAAAACCAGTATTTAAACTTTGGAAATTTTTAAAATAAAAATCTTGTATAAACATAATAAAAAAATTTCAGAAAAAAATTGAAAATTTTCAAAAAAATTACTTTTCTACCATAAGAGATGAATTTTTAATCCAAAAGAACGAATCTCTAATAAAACTGTTGAATTTTCGACTAAAAAGGATCACTTTTGAGCCAAATAGTTCAATTTTCAACGAAATAATTGAATTTGCAACAAAATAGTTGAATTTTTAATCAAATTGTTGAATATTCAACCTAAAAATATGAATTTTCAACCAAATGGTCCAATTTTCATACAAAACCAACTTTAAAATATAAGATATATTTAATGTAAACCGAAAAAGTTGCGATTTCAACCAAATAATTTAATTTTGTAGAAAAAAAGTTGAATTTTCAGTAAAAAATATTCAAAACATTTGAATTTTCAACAAAATAGTTGATTCTTTAACAAAATACTTCAATTTTCTACCTGCGAGGTGATTTTACAACCAAATAATCGAATTTACAAAAAAAAAGAATAAACTACAACCAAATGCAGTTGCAGTTTCAACCAAATAGATGAAATTTACAGAAAAAGAGTAGAATTTTCAACAAAATAGTTGAAATTTTAACCAAGTAGTCGAATTTTAAACCACACAGTTGAATTTTTATCGTAAAAAGTAGAAATTTCTTCTAAAAGAGAAGAATTTTTAAACCGAGAAGATGAATTTTCAAGCAAATAGTCGAATTTTCAATCAAGAAAGATTTCAGTTGAATTTTCAATACCAAAATATGAATGTTTAACAAGAAGGTAATTTTCTACCGTCATACTTGACAAATTTTTATTTTCCCTGACCGATAATATTCAAAGAGCAGAATCCTAATTAGATAAGGTTTTTAAGGTCGAATCTTTTATAAAATAACTGCAAACTAAAAATTAATAATTTATTATCTGGATTTTCCGGCTTCCCCTGGCCTCTGGTCACTCTGATAAAATGCTATTTTTTCTTGGCTAAAAAATTTCGAAATTTTACAGATAAAATTTTTTTTTGTACAGCCGGTAAATTTTGGTAATGTAATCTATCATGAAATGCGCCCGAAATTATATACTGAAGGAGACTCTTATTGTACTGAAGTAATTTATATTACGATACTGTGAATTTTATCATGTTTTGTAATGATTATAAAAAAAATGAGTCTTCATCAGAGAAATATTTTTTTAAATGAACATACATTTGTTGCACCAAATCCTGAAACCTGCATTTTTCTTCCAACTTCCAAATCATCTTCAGGTCTTGCTAACGGTATAGGTTTCTGATTCTTTTGAAAAATAATTGGGTTTTCTAACTGAAATTGATTTTATATCATGATGAACTTGGTTGTAAATAAATTTGAACATTAATGCAAAAAATACCTCTAATTTTTGATACCTTTAGTAAAGCAAGATCATCATCGTACCCTGTGTCATTTTGACCAGAACTCTTTTTGCTAGGTGGATATTTTATTAATTGGCTAACTTTACGTTCCTCTCCACCAGAATTCTTATAAGAAGTTCCTGTTCGTACCATATATCCATTTTCAAAGCTGTCAGGAAAAATATGAAATATATAAAGAGTTTAAATTAATTATAATTATTTGTAACATAACCTTATATATTTTTTATTTAAAAGTTCGTTTATTAGGATTAATACGTCATATACTATTTCCGAAAGGAATCATTTTGTAATTTGGAAATAATGTCTGTTCGCTAAGCTATTTACGAGCAAAAAAATTTATAATTTTAAGAATTTTATAAACTAAAGTTATAAATTCGAATAACGATCGCGCTATAAAAATAATTAATTTACTGACTCTTCAAGACAATGTGCAGCAGTTATGAGCCAGTACTGGTCTATTATAGAGGCCCCACATATGTAGTTTCCATCATGAGAAATAGTCGCCTGTAAATGCATGGCATAAATAATTTGTAAAATTTTATTAGAATTGATATTGCTCTTTCTACATTGTTTAAATTACTGAATCAATTGTTTGAAGGGTTTTAAGTAATAGATGAAAAACTTTGTAATTATAAAGTAATCAATCATTAAGAGTAGGTATTATTAAATGTTTCAATGGAAAAGATATTCTAAATTTTAAACAAATAATTGTAACGATAAATGCTAAATGAGGAATAATTATACAAAATAGCATAATCAATACTCAGGGTCGCTAAAAAATCCTAATTTAAAAATTCCCTGACTTTTCTCTAAAAAATTTTCCATTTGCCCTGATTGTATAAAAACAACCTTACACCTAGGAGATCAATAATGTTATCGACAAAAAATTGTTTCCTAAATTTATCTTAAATAAATTTAGGGACAATCGTCATACAGGACTCCATAAATTTCAACGTCAGTTTATCGAAAATTCCAGACTTCACAGCCTGTTAAACCCAAAAAGAAGAATTTTAAACAAGCAACTTAATTCTCAACCAAGAAAAATGATATTTCAACACAAAAAATATTGATATTAGAACAAACATTTACATTTATAACCAAATAGTTGGATCTTAACGGAAAAAGTACTTGAATTTTTACCCAAATAGTTGAATTTTCAACTTACAAAGATGAATTTTCAAACTAATAGTCAAATCTTCAAACCAAATAGGTAAACCAAAAACAGTTGCATTTTGAAGTGAATAGATGAATATTTTTTCAACGAATTATCTATAAAAAACTAATGTTCAACAGAACAGTTAAATTTTTGACTTTTAAACCTCCAAATATGTAGTTTCAACCATATATAATATAAATATAGTTAAATTTTAACCAAAAAGATGAATTTTTAACCAAGAATATTATTTTTTTACCAAAAAGACGAATATTCAAAAAAATTATTACTTGAATTTTCAAAGAAGTAGTGTAATTTTTAACTAAATGGTTGAATTTTCAAACAAAATTTGTATTTTGAATAAAAAACAGTCTTCAACCAATGAAACTAATTTTTAACGGACTAGTTCAACTTTCTACCAAGTAGTTAAATTTTCGAGGAAAAAATGACTGTTTAACAAAATAGTTGAATTTTCATCAAAATAATTAAATTTTCAACCATTAGTACAATAATTGGTAACAACAATAGATGAGCCAAAAATATAGTAGAGTACTTTTTAATTGAAAATAATACACTTTCAACCAAAAATATACGCGAATTCTTATTGGGTTCTATTATTCAGTTTGCATTTAAGCGCAAACCTGAGAAAAAGGTGAAAAAGGGGGAAAGGGGGAAAGGGGGAAAGGGAGGAATAAGGCAAAGAGTATGAAGTCTGAAATTCCCTGATATTCCGGGACTTTCCCTGACTTTCTAGAATTTCCCGACCTGTAGCAAACCCCAATATTGAATTAAAAAACTATTAAGATAACTCAACAATGTATATAAAATAATAAATTCCAGATGTTCAAAAAGAGCACTCAAAATACTCACAATATAAGGAACATGTTCTACATCAGTCTTATTTCCTCCAACAATATCTTTGACCACTTGATACTCCTGTGCTTCTAAAGAGTGAAATCAACGATAAAAAATAATACACAAATCTCACAGGAACATAATTTTAAAAAAAATTAGCACCTTATTGGTCTAATAAATAAAAGAGTTGCATATTTTTTTAATGACACTAATTTAAAACACTGCACTATATTCTCCTTTCGATTTTACTTAAATATTTCAATGTACACATTTACGATATTTAAAAAAATATTTGCTATCAGAGGATAAACAAAGTACCGCAAGTGATGAGAGGAACGACTATAGAAATAAGATCGACACCCACAGAAAAGTCATGACTGCTGGGAGTTTTTTGCGAAAATAAAATTTCATTTAATTTCTTTAAACGTTATTTATCCTTTTTATTATGATTTACAATTTTTTACGATTTAATAATATTTAAATCTAAAACGTTCTGTCACATTTCGAGTAGATTGCCATGAGATTGAAGTTTGCAACGTTTATTGATAAATGAAAATAACAAAAAATTGTTTTAAAACATATAACATCCAAAATTTTCTGGAGGAAAATAGTTTTATACAACCCAATAAATGACTCATTGAAGTTTCCAGGCCCCCCCCCCCCCCCCTAGTTCATTTGGAACTCACCCTATATTATCCCTTAGAACTACAAAATTTATCAGATCAACCCTAATTCGTAGAGTCCAAAGTTTATTGATGATAATAAGTCCTATCAATGCTAAAGATACCTTAGAAACTTTCATCCCTCCAGCTCATATGGAACTCACCCTAGATGTCTAGATCATCCCTTAGAACTAAAGTTGAATTTTTTAGTTCTAAAGGATGCTATAGAATGTAGAATGAGTTCCAAATGAGCTAGAGGGATGAAACTTTTTGGGATATCTCTTAGCATTGCGGATACTTATTATAACCAATAATTCGTTTAATTGTTTAGTTCTAAGCTTCTAAAATCTAAGGGATGATATACGGTGAGTTACAAATAAGTTGAAGGGACGAAAGTTTCCAAGTTTTGTCTTTTAGCATTAAAAATACTTATTATCAGCAATAAAATGTTGGCCTCACGATTTAGGGTAAATTTAGTGAATTTTGTTCTTGTAAGGAATTATATGGGATGAGTTACAAAGGCGCGGGGGTTTGCAATTTAAAAGGTTGAAGATAAATTTTTAGAACATATGTTTGCATACACGTGGGGCTTTAACGAAAAATTTCTGAGCATATGTTGTTAAAAATTTCGGTTCAAACCTCATTAATTTTTATTATATATCAAAAATGTCAAACTTATGAGTACATGTAAATATTAATGTTTGTAACACATGTTGGAAACAATTTTAGTTTAAGCTGTAATAACTTTTGTACAAATCTTTATTACATACATATGAACTGAAATTTTTGCTAAAATGGGTTCAAAAAATTTTACTTCACATCTATTTCCTTCCGTCTCCGTAGCTAAAAACGTTGCCTCGTTCCGGAAACTTTTGCCGTGCCCCGAAACAAAGTAAATTCGAAATACGTATAATGATAATAACATATGTTTCACCTTTTTCAAAGTGAAATGCGAATTATTGAATATAGTCGCTATGTGGGTGTAAGATATTTTAATTTATGATTAATTTATTATATTATAATTGTACTTACGAACAGAATTGAGAATGATCATAAAAATGAAGAAGATGAGCAGGGTAAAAATAAAAATACTCATGTTTTTAAAAACAGGAACTGAGTTTTGAAATATTTTTGGCTGCAACTGAAAAGACGTTGAAATGGTTGTATATATACTTTACGAAATATTGGCAAATATGACTAATAGATAGATTTAGATTCGATTCGAACGTGACAATTTGAAACTAGCTATACGTTGCCAACGAAAGTACACGAATGTCGAAATATCTTGAATTTTCAACACAATAGTTGAATTTTCTACCAAAAGAGATGACTTTTTAACCCAAAAAGAAGAATGTTCAACAAAATATTTGAATTTTCAACAAAAAAGTTTATTTTTAACCAATCAGTGTCATTAACTACCAAATATTTGAACTTACAAGAATATTTTTTTATAAAATCATTCTTAGCATCTCTGAGCAAACATAAAACTTTTGCCATCAACTTCAGTGCTTGAAGAAGTTTATTTTATTTTTTAAGCTTTCTTGTTCTCTGAATCAGAATTGGTAAAATTTATCTAATTACTAGTGAAAATTTTCAGATTCGACTAGCGATTAACATAAAAGTGAGTCACTAAAGATTGGTAAAAAATTACTAAAGTCGAGTAGACGAAATATTTCCTAATTCAATAGTGGAAAACTAATTGCTTGGTAAAAATAAAATTATTAAGAACTTTATATAATAAATCGAAAAAAGTTATAAACCTGGAAAACATGAAAAATAAAAAAGTTTAATAAAACGACGCGATGGTGTAACATTTTCAACTCTATTGAAACAATAAGAAGGCCATATTGATAAATCGTTAACGTGACTTGCGAGTAGTCTGTTTCCGTTTTCAAAATACAGCCTTCTGATTGTTTGAACAAAGTTAAGAAATATAAGCATTTTTCGCAATCTTAAAAATATAATGTATCAATATGAGATCAACATGGATGAATATATTAATTAATTAATCATGCAGGTTCAGGATTCTCATGTGCTAGTTTTCAATAGATTTCTTTTTTCGATTTTCAAAACTTTTTTTAGTTATATATTCTTCTTATTTTCCATCGAAAATTTAATTACTTTGCAAACTTGCAAAAATTATTACACAGAAAAAGCAGAATGTGTTCTTTACAGCAATTTCAGAGTAATCTTTACCTGCAACCAAAATTACCTTCACCCACCACATGGGAAATGGTTACCATGTCAACTCTGTTGAATCTAGTTTTGTTTCGATACGAAAAAATTCAACTTTATCTAATTGAAAAATACTTGCAACAAAAATCAACTTCTGTTTTTTCTGTGTTGCCTTTAATAAGCACCCTCTTGTATAAGTGTGAAATTGAGCCACCAAAGACGAGTAGAAAATTAATAATTCGATTAGTTGAGATATTTCCTAATTCAATAGCGGAAAGCAACTAATTGCTTATGATACAAATAAATAAATTTACTTAGGAATGTATATAATAATTAAAAAAGGTTATAAAAATTGAAAACGTGAAAATAGAAATTTTTAATAAAGGAACGCAATCGTGTAGCACTATCAGCATTATTGAAAGAATAAGAAGGTCATATTAAGTAATTTTAAATGTGACGTGGCCTGCCTCAAATTTAAAAACATTTCCTTCGGATTGTTTGAACAAAATTAAGAAAAAAGAGAATTTTTTTAAATTACACTTTTCTATTTTTCCATAGAAAATTGCTTTTATTTAAGGGAGCGTTGATTTATATACAAAATATATTGCTTAAAAGGCTGTGAATAAATAATGGCTCGTCGTACAGAAAATATCACGAGAGTAAAAAGTTTGATCTTGTATCAAAGATTTATGAACAATAAACAATTTTATTAGTGGAAGGTATTAGTTTACAACAGTTTTAGGGTAAATTGTAACATTGGTTGGCCTGAATGATTTCTTACAGCCAAATGAAAAATCTACTTTTTTTACCTTTTATAAAAAAAAGGTATCTCGGGGACCTCTAAGTGCATACAGAAGAATTAGTGGCAACCGGCGATATAATAGTTTAATCTAAACAAGTATACAATTAAAACAAATTACGCTAACATTGATTACTATAATATTTATTACAGTTGAATGGATAAAATGCATTTATCATAGTGAAGTATTTCTTTGATTGGTAGAAATATTTGTTTGAAATTATCTTCTCCGTATTCTAAATTGCATGAAAAATTTCTTCCAACCAAATGAATGAATGTTTATTTCAACAAAATAATTACTTCGTTGAAATAAACAATATTTAAAATATTTTTATTTATCTAAAGAAATGATTGATTGCTGTAAAATGTAAATGCATCAACTCTTTGTATTGATAAGTTTAAACGAAAGAGTTTAAAATAACTTAAGTCCTCTTTTGTAAGAGAAAATCTAGGACTTGTTTAATATTCAGCAAATAAGTCAATTTCCATATTTCACACGAAATTGCCTTTGTCGTGAATTTCCATTCCAATATCAGAGCCCTTGGGCAAATTATGTATGAAGCCTGTGAGCCAGGAAAGACTCTTAATATCAGAGTCAGGTGAAGAACGTGAGAAAACGCCCGTCTGTTAACATCAGTCAATTCCTCATCGATTCTATTGTACAGATGTATGAGACTTCTACATTACAACTTGTAAGAGGGTGCGGTACATCAAATAAAATGATGTTGAGCATCGTACGTGTTTTTCAACTGCGCAACTTTACAAAAATACAAATTAGATATGTAGCTGTGTGCCTGGCTGGATACTTAGCACCAGCAGATGGTCGCTAAACCGCATAATTATGACACACGAGCCATTATTGACATTGTTGTCTACTATTCTACCATAGTGACAATGACGCAATGCATTCCTCGGATACAATGCGTTACAATTTGGCTACATAATTTGAAAATATTGTGAGCCCGTTCATCAAAAAGAAAACAAGCAGCTTCACAGAAAAAACAGAAGATAAACTTTACATCGATTTCCGACGAAAGATTCTTTGCAACAAAAATTAACTTCACAGGATAAACTTTACACAAATATCGGTTGAACTTTCTTTTGTTTTTCCATGAAAAACAAATGTATTTTGAAAAACGCGAAGTTGGCTGAACAAAACTTTATCGCTCTAAAAAATTTCCTGCAACAAATTTTATTCTTAGTTTTTTCGTCTCGTCAAAAGATTTTGGTCGAGAAACGAAGGAATCGATGAAGAATCAACGAAGAATCAGCTGGACTCAGGCGGAATCATTATGCTCACGTAGAATCGATTCTAGAGTGGACGGCCCCTCGGTTTTTTCTGTGTTTCTGACGATTCTCAAAAATAAAGAAAGATGCTTGAAGTTCTGAACGTTCAAATAAACGAAATTTTTACTGATGGCTTTGTAAACTAGAAACAGCACTGAAATATTGATTTACTTTATATTGCAAATAACATATTACAAAATAAACTTCGAATGTATTATTTTAATTGTATTTGGAACAATATTTTTTGACAAAATAAAGCTGGGAAAAAAGGTTTCGTTCATTTGAACGTACTGAACTTCAGGTGCATTAAAGAAAGAGGGTTTTTTTAAAGCTGAATCAAGTCGTTTTAATCGAGAAACAAAGTTCCCGGTCATTTCGCGGTTAATACCTGGTCATCAAACATTTTTCCTGGGCATTAAACAAATTGTTTATAATTGACAGCACACTCTAAATTTGAATCAGTCGAAAGTAAATGATTCGAAGTCAATTTTGTCTGATTCAAATAATGCGGAATCAACGACTGACAAATCAGTCATAAGTGACTTTTGAAATCAGTGAATTTTACTCACCGACAAAAAGCAGTAATTTTAAATGATACAATCTGTTGAATTTGCAACTAAAATCATGAATCTTGAACCAAAAAATCTATTTTTAACGAAGTTCAACTTCCAACGACGTAGTTGAATGTTTAACCGAAAAAGATGATTTTTCAACAAAAGAGATTAATTTTTTACAAAAAGACGAATTTTCTACCAAACACAAGAATAATTTACCACAAAATAGTTGAATTTTCAACTAAAAACGATACATTTTAAACCAAAAATGGAACACGTTATATTTCAGTTTAAAAAATTATTCTTCAAACAAAAAAATTATTTTCAACAGAAAAAGATGAATTCTCAATGAAAAATGTTGTAGTAAATATTTCAACAACAAAAATTCATTTTTAAATAAAAACAGTTGATATATCAACCAAGAAAGATTTTGATTTTCAATAATAAATAGTTAAATTCAACCAAACAAGACAAATTTTCAACAAAATCCATAAAATTTCAACTGAATAGTTGCATTTTCAGCTACAAAAAAATTGTTTAAAAACTATTTTCATTTAAAAAAGATTATTTTTCAACCAAAAATGGAATAGTTGAATTTTCAGTCAAAAAAATAAATTTTTCTACAAAAAACGAATAAAGAATTTTCAACTGAAGAAATATTAATTTTTAATTTTAAAAAATACTTATTTTCAACTGAAAAATATTAATTTTCAGCAGAATAAAATGGATTTTTTATAAAATAGTTAAGTCAACTAAAAAAGATGAATTTTCAACCAACCCAATGTTCGGTTGAAAATGTACATTTATGTTTAAAATTCAACTTTTTTTTTAGAAAAATCGTCTTTTTGGCTTAAATATTGAACAATTTGTTAGAAAGTTCAAATATTTGGTTGAAAATGTAACTATTTTTTTTGAAAATTCGTCTTTTTGGTAGAAAATTAATCTTCCTGGTTGAGGATTGAACTATTTTGTTGAAAATTCATCTTTTTTGAATAGGTTCAAATGTCTTTGAATTAAAATAACATCCTTTTTGGTTGAAATATCAATTTTGCATTAATTTTTTTGTTGCTGATTCATCTTTTTTGGTTGAAAATGCAACTATTCACTTGGAAATTACCTTTCTCATTGCAATTTTTAGTTGCAATATCTAACATTTTTGTGTAAAATTCATTTCTTTGGTTGAAAATGTAATAATTTCTTCGAAAATTCGTCGTTTTTGGTAGAAAATTAATCTTCTTGGTTAAGTTTTTGTGTCTTTGAAATGAAGTTAAAATCCTTATTTCTGACTTTAATCAGGACTGGCACGTGGGACAAGTAATAGAAAAAAAGTACCCTTTCGAAGACAATAGTAACTCCTATTCTTGCGACATCTATTCAGGGGAGTCGGCTTGCTACCGGAGTTACTACTGTCATCAGAAGGGGACTTTTTTCTACTACCTGTCCCGTTGTGCCGCCCACATTCCAACGCTGACTAAAGTCAAAAATGTTCAAAATGATATTTCTGGCGTTACAATGATTTTATCATTTTAACAAATATAAATTAATAAATAAATCCCCGTAAAAAGTAAATTATTGAATATTTCAGAACTGGGAAATTTTTCAGATTTTTTCTAACGTCGACCGCTTTCTGTGAACAGGTAAAAGTCAGCGCATGAAAAAGAAACCGGAAAACCTGGTTTTCTGTGATGTTTTGCCCTCTAAATATTGACAGCATTTTTTAGGAGGAAATTGCTCATATCGTTGAATTTGGAAGACTGTCAGCTTTCACATGCTTTTTCTTGAACAATCCAGAGACTTTTTTGACCGATTTGCAATGAAAATAAGTGAGGAACCCTCGACTTTTGGCCCCATTCAAACCAGAGTATAACCATTCTCATCTTGACTTAGAAAAAGTATAATATCTCCTAAACTAGAACCAGCCATAAGGGCACATTCAATAGTTGCATAACAAAACAGTGAATACTTTACTGAGAAATTGAGAATAAAAATGATTGAGGATTTTTAATTCATATAAGAACATCAGAAGATGCCTCAGAAGAATGTTGAAGAAACCGGAGACTTCGATGCCCAAATATGGGCCATGTCGTGCTGCAACCATATGAAGGGCACAATGGCAATTTTATTCGACCATCTTTGTTTATTATGTGGAAGCAGTTTGGTTCCAGGTCTTCACCCTTTTGGCTATACGCACGACACGCGCAACACGCACGTTCCAGGCAGTAATTCTTTCGAGATCGAGAGCACACCCCTTGGAAGGTTTCACAAACGCATCTGCCGTCATTGTAACACTTGTATACTGCGAGATGATGCCTCGCAGGTGGTATGCTATTATCATCAGGTTTAAATTACATTACGCCCTCCATCCAATTTTGAGAAATGAATTTAATTACTTCAGTTAATTGTTCGAAACTGATTCGGAGATTATCTTTTTTCTTTGTCCGACGAACTTCTACAGTAAATCGATTTCTGCTAGCATTTTAATTCTAGATTACTGCGATATCAATCAAGAAAAAAAATTCCACAATAAAACCAGGAATATATTCTAAAAATGTGAGACAAAGTACATATTGCAGATGAAGGTTTTGCCTATACTGATACAGACTTTTAACATTTTCAGGCGATTAGCAATTGTTTCCTGATGAGTGAAAGGTTGGAAAGTACCATTATCTCACTATCATTTTAGAATACTAAACTTTGAATGGCTCTTAGTCCATACAAATAAATTACAAAAAACCTGCAAAAAATATATGAATTTCTATTATCCTTTCTGTGAACAATGGTGGAATTTAGAATGAGAAATTATAATTTGTTATTAGGTTAATAACAAAAGAGTAGTGAGGTGTCATCTCTAAAACTAAACAGCATACGGAGATAATTCTTGAAGTAAATTGCACATTTTTTGGCTTCTGAAAACGGAGTGTGTAGCGTCAATGAGCAACAAGTTGCGACTGAATGTTTAAACATTATTTTCTTCCTCGGAAAATACAAAAGGCTTTCCGATTATCGAAGCAACCACACTCACTGCAGGAGACCTTGCCCGCGCTACTCCTACTTCTACAGTTCTACACTATGACTTTTTGCCTCACTTCTTTTGTGAGTGGTGTTCCGTCGATAATCGAAAAGCATTTTGTATTTTTCGAAGGAAAAAATAAGTTTTTAAACATTTAAGCGCAACTTTTTTCTTATTCACACTGGAAACAACATTTTCAGAAGCAAAAAATGTGCAATTTCCTTCAAGAATTACTTCCGTATGTTGTTTAGTTTCGGAGATGACACCTCACTACCGTTTCGTTATTAACTTAATAACACATGATTATTTATTTTATTTCAAATTCCAGAATATTGTTTAAAATTCTTAGATACTCCGTAATTTAAAAAAATATCTAGTATATTCCAAACTAATTGACAAAATTCTGAAACATTCAATAACATTTTGGAAATTTTAATAGAATCCCGCAATTTAAAAAAAGAATTTATTCATACATACATAAAAGTTTTTAATAAAAACATATTCAAAAAAATTCCAGAACGACAGGATATTTTAAAGAATTCCAGAACATGCCAAAATATTCTAATATGTTCAATGAATCCCACAATATACGTACATATAAAGCTATTGATCCTGCAGAATTCAGTGTATGATTGTTTGAGTTCATATATATTTTTAAATATTATAATTTTCCTTCTTGAATCTAAAAATAAACTTTTGACAAATTAAAAAAATAGCTAAATTTTGGAATATGCGAATGCAATTTCAATAACACTACAAATAATGTTGTGAAGTAAACGTTTCAACATTTTCCAAAAGTAGCTTCCAAATTTGTGTTAATAAAACTACACACAGAATTTTTAATTCTAAATCTAATTTAATAAATATTAAAAAAAATAAATTGGAATAATTCTTTAGAATAATAATATTATAGATATATTACTTACCCTTTTTGAGTTTACAGAAAGAAAAATTCTCATCAATTGTTTCTTTACCGATATTTCAATAAGAATTAGATTTTATGAAGTAACGTCAGAGAGATGGTAACGTGCTTGGGTCATAACCCAGTACCAATAGACACACTATCATGGGTTCGAATCCCAGTACGGAAAAGCGTCAATATTATCAAAAAAAATTCTTCTGATTATTCCAGCGTACGAGTGTCTAAACTCCACTTAAAAATGTTTTCCATTCCCCTATATTTTCCATATCTACGTCGACCCGTATTTATATTAATTTTTTTCTTTAGAAAATTCTTCAAGTTTGAGTGTTAGCTCAACAAATGCTGAAAATTTTTTGTAGACTTTTTGGCTTTCCATCAATTTCCACCCTACTTAATTCCGAATAAGCCCTGATACAAACTGACACCGAATCACCGAAAAAATATTGTGAGACCTCAATTCGAACATCAAGTCGAATTAGAAAATCAAGAAGGATCTATCAAGAATCTAGATAGATGATAAATTGAAGGGCTTCTCGACTTTCAGGAAATTTAACGCCTTGAGTGTAATATGAATCCCCATGATGAAAGAATCATTTTCAGAGGCTAAGTATCTTTCACATGTGGGGGTCATAATAAATGTTCCCATATCCTGGGCCTGGGACAGATCAGTGGGCGCGAATAGTAACCCCTGAATTGATGCACCTGAGTTTATGACCCAGTCAGAATAGATCTTCTCACCTTCTCAAAGAGATGCAGGTAGTATTCTGGAATCTGGACCCTCGTTTCTTTTCACTCGTTACAAATGCATTTCCAAATCCATCTACAAATTCTACAATTGGATCTACAGTTAGGCCAGTGCCGGTTTACACCCAGAGAAATATTTTTCTTCAATTAAAGAAACGGCTTTTTTAACATAAATTTTTTTACTTAACCATAAATAACATCAAAATTAACATAATTTCAAATTAAAGAAAAATTTTCTTTGGGAAAAGACTATTTCTCTGAACCAAAGAAATTTATATGAATCAAAACAAATTTCTTTACATCAGAGAAACTTTCCTTTGGCTGAGAACCAATATTTTTTTTGTGTAATCAAAGCAATCTTCTATCAATCAAGTAATCTTTTTCTGAATGTATACATTAGTAGCAGCAGGAGCCCCCAAGTGGGCAAAATAAAAAAACATGGTTCAATATAAATTGCGGAAGTCAATTCTTGACCGATTTTTTATTTTCCTATCAGAAAAATTCTTCATTCAATTTTAAAAAGACTATGATCATGTATAGTGTACTACGCGCGCGTTTAGTTTTTCAATTTGAGCGAAAACATTATTTTAAATGCAAAATACAAATTTGGAATAATTATTTATTTTTTTAAGTTTATTTGTTTTTAAGGTTATGTAAATATGATTTTCTTAAGATTCTTGAGAAAATTCAAAAAGATTTTTGAAGATTTTAGATATCTAAAATAAGAATTAAAAAAAATGATTTTCTACCAAATAGCTGTATTAAAAAAAAAAAAGAATTCTTAACAATAATGTAATGTAAAATTAATATTTCAATCAAAAAGAATTTTAATTTTAATTCAAAAAACATTTGAAATAATCCAAAAAAATACGAATTTTCAAACAAAAAAATGAATTTTTAACAAAGTGGTTCAACTTTGAACCAAGTGCTTGAATTTTTATTAAAAAAAGATTAATTGGCAACGAAAACTGTAATAGTTTATATTCCAATAAGAAATATTTTAATTTGAAATAAAAAGCAGTTTAATTTCAACCAAAAAAGACGAGTTTTCAACAAAATAGTTAAATCATTAAAGATAACAGATTAATTTTTGAACAAACAGTTGTATTTTTAACCAAAGTGTTGAATTTTCAAGCCAAAAAGGCAAATTCTCTACAAACTAGTTGAATTTTAAACCAAGAAGTTCATTTTCAACCAAATAATTGAACTTTCTACCATAATGTTCAATTTTCAAGCCAAAGAGATGATTTTTATACAAAACAGTTAACTTTTCAACAAAAAGTTAATTTTCAACCAAATATTGGACTTTTAACTAAAAAAAAAAAATAATAAATTTCTAGCAAAAATATGAATTTCCAAACATCGTTTAAAGTAACTCCAATTATTCCCACAATAAAATTTAGAAAAATATTTTAAAATTAAAAGAATGGTCTGAAAATCTTGGGGATTTTTTCTACATCTTTGGAAATCTTTTGGAATTTTTTTTAATCTTGAAAAGGGAATATTAAGAAAAAGTTTCTATTTTCACGATACCTTTCCAAATTTTTAAAAAGCTTCGAAATAATTGTCGAATTCTTCAAACATTCACATTTTTAATTTTAAATATTTGTTAAAATGATTAAAAATTTTCTTAAAATTGTTCTGAAATTTTGCAAAACGTAAAAAATTGTTTTGAATTCAAGATTCTTATTTGGCAATTTTGAGAATCTTTTAACATGTTTAAAACTCTTTTTAAATATTCCCTTGCAATTAATTTTTCAAAATAAAAAAAAAAATTTATTTTCCCTAGAATCATAAAATTTTTTTTGTAATTATCTTGATGCCTTTCAAAATCGTGAAAAAGTTTCAAAAGTTTATTTCTAAATCTTTAGAAATCTACATTTTGAGATTTAAAAAATTTTGTTTTAAAACATCTTAATATGTTGTTAAATAATTTGAATTTTTCCTAAAATGTTTGAAAAATATTTTTAAATTTAAAAAATTCAATTTAAATCTGCCAGAAGTTTCTAAACATTTTTAGGAATCAGTTTAATAGTGCCATTCTTTTTCATGAAAAATCATCTTTCAATGAAATATTTTCATCCCATAATATTAACTTTTCTACTATTTCAATTGATCTGTCCATGAAACTTAATAGGATAATACATTATTTATAAACTTATAAGTTGTTTATAGACTTTTAAATTACGACAATTTTTTACTGCTAATGCCATTCTAGTAATAAGTTATAACGAAATTGAAAAAATATATATTTTTCTACAACAAATTGACATATTCAGGAATTTGTGTAAATAAATTGTTTATAGCAATTAACTTATACATTGAATTAATTATGTATGTTCCTTGAGTATATGTGCATTAATTTTACTTAATAGCGAGTTTATTCATACAATTAATTAATCAATTGTTCGTTTAAAAAAGGAGCAAGAAACTTTTTTGAAAAACCATTAGAAAGCTTATGAAATGCCGCGTCAAATAATCCCTAATAAAGATTTTCTGACCTATTTATGACAATATATGTATCACGTAAGAAGTTTTTTTTAATGCAAGAATTTCTCTGAAATTTATTCCACGCAATTTTTTAAATCTTAAACTTAATTTAAGCCAATAACAAAACTTAAAAAATATTCACGGGTCCCTGAGATATGACTAAAAATGTCCAAATGTGTCTGCGTCGAGTTTCAGTCGGCGATCACCGCCGTTGACCGCGAGAGCGGTCATTGCCGAGAATTTCTCCAATTTTGTACCTCAATATCAAATGGTGCTATGTCTCAGGAAACTTATGCAAAAAAACTGAAATTAATTGGACGTAATCCTTAAACATTTATCTTTAATTTAAGCCGATAAAACTTCAAAAATATTCACGGGTATCCAAGTTATGATACAAAATTTCCAAGCGTGTCTGCATCGCGACGCAGATACGCTTGGACATTTCTTATCATATCTCAGGAACCTGTGGAGCTTTGTTAAATTTCATTGCCTTGAATTAAAGATATGACTTCAAAGATTGTGTGGTATAAATTTCAGACTTGCGCTACAGTTTTCCTAGGTCATTCGACGAGTTGAAGTCAAGGTAAAAAATTCGAGAAATTCTTGCATTTTAAAAATACTTCTTATGTGGTATATTCTCTTTAAAAAAGTTCAAAATATCTCTATTCCGGCTCATTTGACGCGGAATTTCATAATCTTTCTAATAATTAAAAAAGTTCCTCCCTGCTTTTGTGAATCAGTAGTAAAGTCAGCAGTGATTTTTAATAGTACTCGCGCTAGTCGCTCCGACAATTTCCGACGGTAGTGTATATTATTGAACAACAAATTAAATTGAGAAATCCAAGAATGTGAGGACCTTAAAAATTTAATTCTGGGAATTTCTAAATAAGAAATTTCAAAATCCGTCACGAAATAGATCATGTGGAGTCTGTAGAGGTAGAGGATTATGAACAGCAAATTCCCGGTTATGACCACTGTGCGGCACCGAGTTAGGCTAATAGTATACTGAAGTTAGCTGTATGTACTACACGTAATATGGGCACCTTTTCAGCAGGGGGTTTCAACGTTTGACTTTTTTTTTATGATGTGTTTTCCCCTCGCGGTCCTAAACTTAAACGTCCCTAGGACACCTGTCGTTTTTAATGACCCTCTTGATGCGCCTGCACGTCAGTATGCGTGCCTCAACATTTAACATTTTTAATGCAGGGACTCTACTTAGTCCCGCGAGAAACCGAGAAATTATGCGTAAAGCGCGAAGCGTGCGGAAAGTAAAGAAAATTCGCCGCTCAACTTACCACCTGTGGTCTCTTCAAAATTTTTCACAGGAATAGTAATTGCTTTTAAAAAGGGACTTTGTGAAGTAATGGACGGAATATGGTAATTTAGAAAAGAAAAAGAAACATTTGCTCCGTGCGTTATAAAGATTCGTATTTTAAACTTAAATCTTGATGTATTATTAAATTATAATTATCAATTGTATTTCATTCGAAAAACTAAAACTTTTGAAGTACTCACCACGAGTATGAGACCATCTGTTCTTTCGAGGTAGTTGTGCCAAAAACCAGATCACTGACAAAAATAGTTTTTCTACGATTTTAAGAAGCAACATAATATTACTGATGATATATTTCGAATAAAAAACATTATGTTTAATGAGAAAATTTTAAAACTTACGAAAAACATTTATCTTATTAATGTTTTTTGCTATTGATTTTTTTACCATTGCTTCTTACCAATTTTGGGAAAATAATTTATTTTTTTGGTGAAACCATTCTCTACAAACTTTACTGTTTCCAATTTTAAAAGTAAATTTTTCTATGACTGAAATCGTTAAAACAATTTTGTTAAAGAAACAATTTTTTAATAAATAACTGTTTTTGAAGACTATTCACTTATTTTCTAAATTGGAAACAGTGTTGTAGCGAATATTTTCCCCGAAAAAATAAGCGATGATTTATAGAAATCCAACCATTTTTTTAATTGATAAGAAGCGAAAGTAAGAAAAAATTCAGTTACAAAAACTATTGTCAAAATAATTATTTTTCGCAGTTTGTAACTTTTTAGTCAAAAATAATGTTTTTTCTTTCACAAGAAATGACTGATAATATTATTTACATTCTTAAAATAACACAATTTTTTGCCAGAGACATAATTTTTGGCAATTGTTATTATTAACGTTAATTACATCAATGTTAATGTTAATTATATGAAAAAGTTATATTTTTTTCTCTTAAATGGGTCTTAAATGAAAAATGAGCGTAGAATAAAGTCATTTTCTGAATTTTTAAAGAAAAATATGCGAATTTCATTTTTTTTCTAATTTTAAATATAATTTGTAATAATAAATATGTTTCAATGTTCTTGGATTCATTTTGGTGGTATATTTCTATAGAATCGCAGTATGTTAAAGTTGGAGCTAATAACATGGAAAAATTTAAATATTTTTTCTACTAAAAGAAATACTTCTTCAAAATATATTAAATAAGTAATCATAAACTCTCTATCAAAATTATTCAAACTATATTTTAATTTCATTTTATTATTATTTTTCTAAAGATGAGATATCTTTGAACTTCTCCAACTTTTTTTTGCATATCTTCCAGAGTCCCACTTTTCTATGTTTTTCGAAATCATCGCAACAAAAAAATAATTGAAAACTTGAAGATCAAAAATTTTGAAAAATTTATAATCTCGTTATTATTATTTTTTTTTTTTGTAAACCTTAGATTTTAGATTTCGTTATTTTCAAATTATAATAAGCATAACACTGTTCCAATTCTAGTTCTGGCTTTGAAATATGTGAAAATTTTTTATTTAAATTGCAAACTCTCTGAATGTGAAAGCGTTTCTGACACGAGTACAAAATTTGAAACATACAGAGATTAAGTTCATATAAAAAAATCTTTATACTGTTTGAAATTTGTTATAATTTCCCTTGACACGTTCACTGAGAAAAAAAATAAAGTTATGGTAACAACAAAAATTTTTTGAGCAGTTTTTGTTCGTTTTAGAAAAGTTTGTTTATGATTACTAAGAAACGTGGTTCGTATAACAAAACAAGTGATTTTACATAGATTTTTGAAAGTAGTTTTGAATAAAATAAAGTTTTATTGTGTGACTAGTGTCAAGTATTCTTAGGAAAAATGCTACAACTACTTCATAAATTGAGAATGATTGCTGTTTAGAGTTATCGAAAGCTATAGAAAGTATCAGTGGTGATAGTGATTTGTCCTGATTCTTGATTTGACTCAATTTGACTTTAGAATTTAGGATTACGAACAAGAGAAAATGCTTTGATTTAGTAAAAATGAATTTGACTTGAGAAGTGTTTCGGTTTAATCACAATTTCGTCTATGATCATGGATTATCCTGATGAAATTTATTTGTAATTAAGAAACCAAATTCTTTGTAAATTAAATGCATTGTATTGTATCAATTCATTCTTCCCACTGTACTGTCTTCTCGCATAAATGAGATATTTTATATTACGTCTACAAAATACATTTCCTTCAACAAAACCACATTGTAACTTCAACCAAATAATTTTGTTGCTTCACAGAACTATGGTTAATTCTACAAAAAATATTTGCATAACCAACAAAATGTTTTGTTGAGCCCACACAAAAATTTTGATTAGCGTATCAAACTTTTTTCTTTGATCAACCAAACGGTTTTATTGCTTCTATAGCAACAAAAAAATTTGACAGGGACCGCCAAACTTTTGTTCGGACAACAAACCATTTTTCTCAGTATTAAATAAATCTTCACGAGGAGAAAAGATTTCTAAAAAGATCTCATAAGTAACAATCAATCTACATTTGAAAAACCTTCTTTTGTACAGAAGCTCTATAGCATTTAAAGGTATTATGACACCTTCGCACGTGCCATGATGAGGGTAGGTTTTTTCTTGGATTCTAAAGCAGAGGAATATCAGAGAGATTCGATGCAAGTGGCTGAGGCGAATTGTAGAATTGTGTATAAATGTCAACAAAGATGCATGCAGTGGTGCTACGCATACTCTATCTTCGTGCTCGACTAGTGAAAGGAAAGAGTTTCGCGTGCAAAAAACAGAATGCCAGAGGCTGGCTCATCTTCTCCAAGATTGCGCAACATCATTCAGGCCGATGCAAAATCCTACTATAAAATACTACTACAGTCTTCCATTCCCTCCACCACGCTCGATAGCATTTTGCAACGGAGACTCGGTTGCTCGTTACTTTATTTACAATAGCGTAAGTGTCAAGACTTCACCAGTTCACCTTCACGCTTCATGAAACTCAAGAAAAAGAACTCATTGCTTATAAATCTTCGTCATACAGACTGCACAGCTCAAAATACTACCTCTCAAAATAGGGTAAATAGGGTGCACCCAGAAAAAATGTATTAAATGAAAAAAAAAAACTGTTTTCTTGGATATCCATGATAATTTGTTTGAATCAGACAAATTTTGTTTTATTCAACAAAATATTCGATTGGACCACATTCACTAATTTTATTGAATCAAACAAATTTTGGTTTATTCAACAAAATATTCGATTGAACCACATTCACCAAACGATTTGTTTAAAACAAACGAAAAATTTAATTGAGTCAAGCAAATATTTGTTGTCCATATAATAACCATATTTTATGGTTGAGCCAGCAACAATTTTGTTGATTCAACCAATTCGTTTTCTGAGTGTGATTTTTCACGAAAATGGGGGAATCAATTCTTTTGAATAAAAGTAATGTATAGGAGCTAGGGTCATTCATTTCATAAGGTAAAAAAATTATTTTCGGATCTAAATATGCACACTAGCCTAAGTTGTATCCTTTTTTGCTGAACAAAATTTTCAAAAATTCAAAATCGTATATGAATCAGAAGTCCCCTATTTGAGTTTTGTCTTTTTTATTGTTTTTAATTTCTCAATATCTTGAAAAAACACGTATGAAATGTGTATACATATAGATTATTCCGTTTTACATTCACATAATTTTACATAATTTAATGAAGAATTTTAAACAAAATTATAGTTATAGCAAAATGTAAAACAGGTAAGAAAAAATTATGATTTTCCCTAAAAATGAGTTTGAAAATTTTCATTAAATTATTTACAATTATAGTAATATAAAAGGGAATATTTAATTCAATATGAAACACTCCAGACTTTTAATCCAAACTCCAAATAGATTTCATTTTCAACCAAATGGTTTAATTTTCAACCAAAAAGTATTAATTTTCTACCATAAAATTAGAATTTTTAAAGAAAGAATGAGTTTCTAAGCTAAAAAGTCAAATAGTTGAATTTTAAACAAACAACAAAAATTAATTTGAGACCAAGCAGTTGTATTCACAACCAAACAGTTGAATCTTTAAGCCAAAAAGACAAATTTTTTATGAGACAGTTGAATTTCCAATCCAAAAAGACTAATGTTCAACGAAACAATTAAATTTTCGACAAAAAAAAGATGATTTTTCAATAAAATAGTTCAATTTACAACAAAATAATTAAATTTTGAACAAAATAGTTGAAGTTTCAAATAAAAAAGATCAATTTTTCAACAAAATAGTTACATTTTTAACTAAAGAGATGAATTTCCAACTGAGAAAAATAAATTTAAAATAAAAAATATGACTTTTCAACGAAAATGTATTAGTTGATATTTCAACCAAACAAGATGAATTTTTAACAAAATAGTTAACCAAGAAGTTCATTTTAAACCAAATGGTTAAATTTTCTACCAAAATAATCCCATTTTACAACACAAAACGAGGAATTTTCAACCAAAAAGTTGAATTTTCATGTCAAAAAAACGAATTTTCTAATCACTAATCCGAAAATATAAATTTTCACCAAAAAAGTTTACTTTCAACCAAATGTTTGAGTTTTCAACTAAAAACTACCAATTTCCAACTAAAAATTAGTTTCCAACAAAAAAAGAACGAATTTTTAATCAAATAAATGAATATTCAACTAATAAAATGAATTTTTAGAAAGTAGTCTAACTTTCAATCAAGTAGTTGTATTTTTAACCAAGAAGATTAATTCTTTGCCAAAAAACATGAAGTATTAACAAAATACATGAATTTAAACCAAGTAGTTGAATTTTCAACTAAAAACTATTAATTTTCAATGACAAAAATAATTGTTAAATTTTCAGTTAGGAGAATTAATATTCAACAAAGAAAAAACGAATTTTCAACAAAATAGAAATCTTTAGTGAAAAATGGATTTTCAACAAGGTAGTTTAACGTTCAACCAAGTATTTAATATTTCAACAAAAAAACAAGAATTCTCAATGAAAATTTTAACAGTGGCATTTTCAACTAAAAACCAGCAATTTTGAGCCAAAATTGGAACAGTTAAATTTTCAGTTAAGAAAATCAATTTTCAGCAAGATGGTTAAATTTTCAACCAATAGAATGATTTTTTTACAAAGTAGTTCATCTTTCAACGAAATAGTTGAAGTTTCAACAAAAAAAGATGAATTTTAAATTAACAATGTAGTAGTTGAATTTCCAACTAAAACCGTAATTTTTCAGCCAAAAATGAAATTGTTAAAGTTTCAATTGAGAAAATTAATTTTCAAGAAAATAGTTAAATATTCAACGAAAATCAATGTTGAAATGAATGTTCAACGAAGTACATAGTTTAACCAAGTAATTGTATTTTCGAGCAAAAAAGAGGATATTTAAAAAAATAATTGAATGTTCAACAAAATAGTTAAATTGTTAACCAAATAGTAGAATTTTTAACCGAAAGAGATAAATTCCGAACCAAATTTTTATTAAAAAAAAAAATTAAATTTAAATCAATAATAGTTGTTTTTTCTTACTGGGTTTTGTTAACTGGGTTCGCATTGCAGCAAAGAAACGAGAAAAAAGGGGAAGTGTATCGAAAGCAGGAGAAAAAATAGGAATTCTTTTAAAAAGTGGAAAAGAAGGGAATACGAGAAAGAGTGTGACGTCTGTTCATACTATTTCCGAAGATTCCAGAGCTTCTTATGTCATCTTCATTTCTCAATGTTTTTAAATCGCTATATTTTCATGCTGATTAGAAAGATATTTTAATTTGGGAAAGATAAACGATCCACTTGGAATAATTTTACATCTTTCTAATTGGAACCATCATTTGTAAGAATTAGTTCCGATAAATAAATTATAGTAAACAAATGGCCTGTAATCAATTTGAGAACGCCATTAATTTTTTCCATCTTGTGGAAAAAACACGTGCCACCCTAAGAAGTTTGAAGCTACTTTCGAGGTGAGGTTGACCGACACGAGATGAGATTTAAGCCCTGAAAAATATAACGGCAGGTTATCGAGGCCCTGCGGTCGTGTCGAGGATTACTCTCGAAGTTTCAAGTTCCAAGAGATCTTTTCTCGTAACCTGTTTTTCAACTTCAAATCGAGTCGAGAGGTTCATCACCGAAAATTATCAGAAATTAACGTCAAGTGCTCAAAGGACCACACGAAAATGCTGTGGCTGTAATATTTAAGTTTCGAAATTTTTTAGCAATATAGCCTGCGGATATACATTTTAAAGGTAAAGAGTCGTTCATTATGAGATATTTGGTAGAAAAAAATATGTACAAAAATATAAAAAAAGTTCTTGATTATGGACTAATCTAAATGAAAATTTCAAAGTACAATTTTGCGATGAGCCTTTGATATGCAATTAAATGGAAACATGAAATCACTAAAAAAAATCTTTTTTAGATAGATGGTAAAAAGCATGAAGCACCGATTTTTCTACATTACTTACCATTAAAATTTGAATTATTCCTGCATCTGACGGTAGTTATAACATAAACTTACCTGAAACAGAAAAAAAATTAATTAAATTAGGCTTGTTAAGCTAAAAATACAAAATAATTGTCTAAGGGAAAAGGTTACACTTATAACTGAAAGCATTTTTAATACTAATACTTCTAATTCTTATACTTAACGTCCCATATTGAATTTTTATTATTACCCAACGACCAAATTTTGCAATCCCTACTTCCTACAAAAAGAAGAACAGCTACGCAACAAAAAACAATAAGCAATGAAATTTGACACTTGGAAGATCGGAACATCGTTTCGGTACTTATCAGCGAATCAACGAAGCGAGTCATTAAAAATTCGCACCTTCTAAAGATCTAAGTCCAGTGTAAAGATTGCGCAAGATCGGAGATCGCATATGCAATTCGGGTTAAGCAGTTTCCGGAAAATTGTTAGGCAAATGTATGCATGTAACAGTCCGAAAACCAAAACCGCTATTCGTAATAGAGCTGTATCTTCTATCAGCAAATATCCCTCCTCTATAGATGAAGAGACACCTCATCGATGACACGCATTTCTTCATGATCATCGAGAAATTGAGACAATCTCGAGTTTGCAGTCGATTTATCAATCATACATCCAAGCACCATGAAGTATGACAAACTTGATACATAGCTAGTCGGAGTTTTCACTCGCAAGTCTTCAATCTTGATCGAAGAGCCGAAGCCATGGAAGATGATAATGAAAACTCATATCAAGAAATGTATGGAATCTGCGTCGGTGCATCTCTGACTGGTTTGGTGGGCGAATACGAGGCGAGAGTGATTATTCCGAGGCACTCAAGTCCATCTTCTTTGGATCCGCAAGAGGAAGAGACTTCACGGCGATTACATCGCTTCACGATCGGCTGATTCATCTTCACTTGGTTGCGGAAATTCATTAAATCTGTATCAAATAGTCTGAGGGAACGTAATGTAAACAAAGGAACCTCCAGGGTTTCATGAACACGATGCAAAAACTCATTCTCAAGAAATCTTCGAAGAACCTGAGGTTCTTTCAGTCTGAAGTTTTCTGCTGAAGAAATGACAGATTCAGACAAATGTTGCAAAAAATAAACTCTTCCGTGTTCTAGAAACACATAGTAATTCAGGTTAGTTTTTCTTTAAAATGGCAAAGGCAAACAAACTTAGCAACAATGTGACTAAGGGAAAAGTATTTTTGTCCAGAAACAATGTAGAAAATTAAATAAGCTTGACAGAATGATCATACACGAGGCTAGTGTGATAAAAGAATGACAGATGCGGACAAACTAATTTTCTTGTCTGTTCTGGTTGTTTTTATTTAGGAAAGTTATTTGCAAATAGGCATTTGTGTTTTGGTTTGTTTTTCCTTAATCACCATGCTAGAACTATATTAAATTTTCTCAATAGCACTCTCTTTCTCAGGTTGCTCTATTTTTTAAATAAACACTGTATTCTTAATCATTTCTCCTTCATAATGGAAAGTAAAGCTACTTATGTTTTACAATACATCATTATATGTTTTAGATTTGTTTGTTCTTAGATACAATTTTCTTTAGCAACTTTTGCTTTCTTTTCCCTTAAATATGGAAGTTATTTATCATATGCATTGTAGCTCAGACTCATTTAGGAGCAGTTATTATAACACACAGTCTCCTAAAAGATTTGTTGCAAAATTTCTGTACCATAGACACAATTATTAGTCCTATTGATAGCAAAATCAACAATGAACACATCAGAATCAACTTATCTAACTTGATACTACTTATCAAATTACCTAACCCAACAACCGATACTCAATAATAAATATCCTCCGATCTTTTGATGATTAACTAAAACCCTTCTATATGAATTCGCTATGCACGTGCCGAGATAATTTATAATTGAAGTAATCCCTGTGTACAGAGTATAATGACTGGATCTCAACAACCTCGTGCTAAAACATCCCGAGAAGACAAATCTAGTGGATAGGTCATCACCTCAACGAGTTCATCGTCATCATCCATCTCTCCCTCCATAGATCCTAGAGAATCTCCATACAGTTGTCCTATAGTTCTTTACTCTCGAAAGTTCTAGACTCGAGGAGCTAGCTCCAGACTTTAAAGCTAATCTTATACCTCGTCTTATACTTACAGAATTTTACTCTACAAGCCGTGCCACCATTTACTAAGGTGCTGCGCGCACGTGCGACGTGCTCTAAAGATAAAAAAGTAAAAACATCATCAAACAAAACTGGTTTTCTCCTCGAGATCCTTTCCACTACTGGTGTAAGGACTAATACTCAAGCAAGTCTCTGTACGTGCGGTGGTTGGGGGTATGTCTACCACACAAGAAGGCAATACTTTCGCCAAGAGGCTTGTATTGGATATGCACGAGTGTACTATAAGGATATCGAGAAACGGATTATCGTGATTTAGTGCAGTCAGCTGGCGAGGACAGTTTCCATATCGATGTTTGTAAGATGGAACGAGTCAATCGGAACTGACGAAAATGGGGGAGGAAGAAGCAGTGAAGATAAATACGGAAGTATGTTCTTAGGTAGGAGCTGTTACGAAATTCTTGAGTATTCATTGATTCATTCGCCGTTCGCTTACAATTTTCGTATCTCCTCAATTATAGATATGTTTCTTATTAGCCTTATCGAAACTTTGGTTGTTTCTTCAAGGTATCTTCATACGCAGCAAGTATCGTTTTTTGAGGCAGACCTTTCCTTAGTCTGTTCAAAATCATTAGACTTAAGGTATGCCTTTTCTTGCAGATACATGTGCATAAAGATAATTACAGCTGAGATTTGTTTTTCTTTTAGGTAGAAGCTGCTTTCCTTGTAGTCAATTAAAGCAAAAAGCTACACAATGTGGCTAAGGAAAATAGCAACTCCCAGTAGCACTTAACTAACTTTTTCTTGAGCTTCAACTTCAATTTTTTTCGAAATATCTCTAAGAATCTTTTAGTTTTTATGTCCTTGAATAATAATTAGGAATATCTGAAGATTGATCTGCAGAAGTAACATCAGTATACTAGACAATAACACTGAAAAAAGTTCAGCAAGAAACGTAAACATTAAAGGAAGAGGGACAATCTTCAGCCTCGTCTTCGGCTTCAGCTTCTTCATTTAAGAAATTGGTACAGCATGCTATAGTACAGTATGGGGTCTGGAGACTATGACTTGCATCGGGGCCAGTCACGAAAGAAAACCCGTTGGCGCGTTGTTTTCGAAACCGTCAAGGGACCATACACTGGAGAAAGAGAGAGGTTCTCCAAGGAGGAGAGGTAGAACCGGTTCTCCAAGAAATAAGGAGAGAAGAAGTGGGAGGCAGGATCGTACTCGGAATCCTTAAGAACAGGGTGATATTGTATTACCTTAAGATGGTCAGATATTGGTACAGTAATCAGGTATTAAATTACCTAAATTTAACCACAGTTATTAAGCATCAGGTCACCAAAAGTAATGGAATCCATCCTAATCCAGCCGCAGAAATTTAAAATAGACAATCCCTTTTACTTTAAGAATCCTTTTTTCTATAAGTCAAAAGTTATTCATCAAAATCAGGTTCTACTGACCGAGTAGCTTGTCTCAGTCTATGGGCTTAAATTTTGAATTTCCGTAGCTACACTCCTGGAGAAATCCGAATAGAGGCTAGCGTGTCCTCCTGCGAGCGGGAACCGGTTTTGTGTTTCAAACTAGAGTAAAAGTTTATTGCATTGCGCTGAGGGATTCGCCAAATTGAGCCTCTCGTGAGTGTTCATAGTAGAAAATCGTTTTGCATACATCGCAACGCAACGCTTACAAAGTCCGTCGTTATATCCGCAGATACTGCACTCTAGACATTACTAAAATCATTTATACGTTTTTAATTACACCATTAATGTATCCGGAATTCCTCCCTGTGCAGTTAAGTCCTACAATTATTCATAAACCGATCCACCTATGGGTAAAGGATCGAAGGCAATAAATACTCATATGGCTAGCAATTACTATAATGCGATTCAAATAATACCCAATTAGGTAATTTCATCCTCGTAAGAACAAAGTTTAACGCTGCGTAATAATTATAAGTTAAAAAAAATAATGTTCTATCGAATTCCTATGTACTATGTAGGCTTCATGTACTTTCCATATCGGATCATCTTACTTGTTTCAAAAAACAAACCCCCACGCATTGCGATATTACGGAGAAATATGGTCTGGGATCCTAGGAAAAATGATTGGATTGTAAATCAGATAGTTTAGTGTTCCTTCAGATAAGTAAAAAGGATATTGCTCCTTGGATGTTTGAATTTCCGTTACTGATTAGACTTGGAATAATTGAAATGAATCTGTCAGAGGTAAATCACGATTATAGCATCGTGATGACAGCCAACCTTGACTTCAAATTCAGAGTTGCAGTAAAGCTATGCAAATCCAATCCCACTGGTCTGCCTACTATATTAACTGAAGATCTACAAAACGACATTCAGATTTCTCTAATTCTTTTTTCTGTCATCTCGCTGAAATGGAAATATCCACTTTTATTATTTTGTGTAGGTGGTCCCGTACGCGTAGGCACTTGTTTTTGAATCAGTGTCCTACGCAATGATATTAGAACGGTTCAGGTAGTGGTACTCATTGACTGCGAGAGTGCTAATTAAATACGAAACCTAGTTGTAACTTGTGAAACTAGTAAGGCGTCTCAGTAGTCACTCATTCAGTGAATCCACAAATTGCTCGAGTGGGTGTCATGCAGGAAACATTAGTTGATACCCTGTTGAGTCTCTGATGTAGGCTCAAAAATGGAGAATCGTTAATTCAGTTGCATCCACTGGTTATGTAATTGGTAACTGATTTATTGCAATGAAGAACAAAAAAACAAGACATTGATATTTAGATATTGTTTATTTTTTAAAACAATTTCATCTTATGTTTGTTTTTTATTATGCATCATTTTCTTTTTAAAACACTTACAATATGGTTGAGGTATAATTTTTAAAATGACTGGAAATGTTGAAAAATCATCCAGCTTGATGCACTTATCAGATTACTTAACGGCTTAACCCAACAATCAATACATAATAATAAACATCGACTGGCCTACTGATGATTAAATGAAGCTCTGCAATCCGTATCCCACTAACCTGACTAGCCTTTCTCGAAGAAAAACTATAATTTTCTTAAACGGTAAACTATTTTTGAGTTCATTTAATTCTCTAAAATTGAAATTCCTTTCTGCAGGATGTTTAAGATCATGCTTGTCGAAAAGGTAAATACATAAAATCAGCACGTTCAGGTGAAAAAAACGAGTTGTTTCCTGCAAACTATGGTATGATGATTGAGCATAGTGAGCATAACATTGCAAAACTGCTAAGAATGTGAGGTTATCTTACAATCCGAGTGTTTTACTTATTGTCCTGGGGTTTTATTTACTTTGATTATTTATGTGTACGAATGAAATATGCATAAAAACAGGTATCCCAAGCAACGTAGAATGACTGATTTGTAGATAAGGTGTAATAACGGCTATGATTTCTCATGCATTATAGAGAATCGCTAATACCTATGCATTTTCCAGTGATGAATGAATCTGCGGATCGAAGAGAAATCCTTGGAAAGTGTTGTGATGGCTTTTGAAATATTCAAAGCTCTTACTCAAATCAGAAAGATAAGTGGACCATAATAGTTCAGTAACACGGTTGTATAATTATGGTGTTTGTTTCAGAGACCCTGTGATTGACAGAAAGATTAACCCAACCGTTTTTCTTAAATCTTTCAAAGCAAACTGTTGACACACTCTTTGTTTCTTATTCGAAAGTATTTTCGGCAGGTCCGAAGAGTCCTTTATAAGATTCTAAAGAATAGAAATGAAATTAAGATTTGTATTCCCTAATGATGAATGTTGACAAAGACTTAACCTTTCCAAAAACAATTTTTCATCTAGCTTCGTGAGGGACAATAAGAGATCTAAGATCACCAATGATCGACCGTGCGTCCGAAGCCTTTAAACGTAATTTTTCATTTCAAGAAAGTTCCAAGAAAAGAGCGAAGGTGAGAATAAGGGTCGTTGTAGGGACGCCTGAGTACTACCTGAATAAGTGTTTACTCCCTGCAAGCAGAACTTCGAGGAAGACCTAAGGAACGCGGGATTGTGAGAGGACTGAGTATTAGCCCGTCCAGCCCTAAAAAAAATCGACTCTTCAAGGATAAAAGGCGCGGGAGAGGCTCCCATTGGTCGGCTCGAGCCCGCGAATTCTCCAGGTACAAACCTTAACGATTTCAATGTCGAACTTCTTCAAGGCGGGAAGATCGTGCTGGACTATTCGGCCATCTTGGAATCCTAAGTAATGAACCCTCGAAGATAACAACATTGAATAGCCGTTAGTAATTGCAATCAGAGAAACTTTTTCACATTTCTTTCCAATAAGATATCGATGATAGAATCATTATTAACGGAGAAAATGTTCCACAGAATTGGTATTCATTTTCTATTTGTTAATATATTTGATCGATGATTTGCTTGCAATCATGTGTGATTTTGAAGATTCGTGATGAGCAATTTTGATAAGTTGGGAGTCGGAGATATTTTGCAAAGGAAATAAATTAAAAAAGAGTATGAAAATACGAAGATAAAGTGATGACAATGTATTAAGAGAATAGAATAGAGTAATAGACAATTGCAGAACCGAAGATGAATACACGAGGATACAAAAAGAGTTCCAAGAAGGATAATAACAAAGAGGATCGATGCTAAAGGAATGAATTGAAGTAAAGAATTTCGCAGAGAACAAAAGCTTTAAGTTTTGCTAAAAGGAAACAAATGAAAATAGGGTCTAAGACTCTAAGCTCTGAGGCTATGGATTTTCAATTTCAAGGTTTTTTTTCCATACCAATCTTTCTGAAACACTTTTATTGCATAACATTGATCTTCAATTGATCCTCCTACAGATCTACATTTTCAAAAAATCTCATGATGGAATAGTCATTGGAGCGTCAAGTCGAGAACCTGAAAGGCGCAAAACAGAGAAACCACCAGGAGGCGAAAGAAATGACTCTGATGGATGTCCCGAGAAAATGTTCTTTGTTCCTGTGCATGGGGAATAGAATGTAGGAATGAAAACAGGGCTGCGTGGTGTGCAGCATCTTGGGACCATCAAGCATGCAGAAGTTGTAGTACCTTAGCGCGGGAGATGATTAAGAACAATGCGATTGGAGGACAGAGGGAAAGGGTTCTTGTTACTTCCAGTAGAGAGCGTTGCTGCCTGGTGAACCACAGCACGAGGATGTTGACCTGCCGCCATTTTGGACCACGATGCAAGCATATAGTAGCATACAATATGTGTATATGGTGAACGTAGTACTACGCACAGCTGGAAACTCGATACGCACGACACACTTGTGTTTTACGCATTCACTTACAGACTATACATGCGAAACCGTACGTGAATTACGGGTCTTTCTACAATGAAATCAGAAATGAATTGCGGGATTTTCCGTTGAATTTTGTTTGTATGTGGGTATTTCTCCATATGAATAAGGTCACTTTTGCTTCCCGCTGAAATATCTTCGCGAATATTTATTGAATTGTGTTGAAATTTAGAATATTTATTCTTTTTGATAACATTAAACAAACTCAGAAGAGATATACAGAGTGTTTTATCCAAAAAATATATTAAACAAGCGTTAAATACGTAAAAAATTACTTTTCCTTATTCTCCACTTACAAGTTTCTAAGTTTGAAAAGAATTTTCGAAACCAAGGTTAATAAAATAAAAAATTCAACTTTTTTTTTTTTAAAGTATGTCTTAACAAATATTATTCTTGCATACAGATTATTAGTTTATCGCACTCAAACACAAGAGAATTTTAGGTTTAAAAATTACCTTCTAATTTTTTTTCTTGTACGGTTTTTTGCTTGCAGGTAAATTAAACACTTTTCGGGTAATTGAAATTGTAACCTAACACATCTTTAAAGGAAGTGATAGTGAATAATTTCACCAAACCCAAACGGAAATATTATATATAGTTTATACATAGTAGGAAAGATTATGTATAATTTTCATCTGCTTTATACAAAAAATGTATAGAACAAATGAAAATTATATATAATATTTCCCACTACGTGTCATTTTTCCGCCTAAGAAGGGCTTTTTAATTTACTCTTTCAAACAAATGCCGTTTTAATCGTCAATTGCAAATCTATAAAAGTGTATAGATTTCAATGTTAAATAATGAAAATTAAACTATTTGAAAAATACTTCAATATTGCATAAATTTCTATTATACTCATTAAACAGGGAAGAGTTTTCAATTTCATATCTTCAAATTTGAAGAATTTTTAAGTTTAAACCTTCAAAACTGAACAATTAAAAAGAACAACGTGCCAAATTACATACTCTTAAAATATAAATCTTGAACATTGCATACTTTTAAATTCTACATATATTGCTGAAATTCAAGAATTTTCAATTGTAACTCTTCAAAATTGTAGAACTTTGAATTGTAAATCTTTAAAATTGAAGACTTTGGAGAGTCTTTGATTTTAATAATTTACCATTACAAATTAGAAATTAGGCAAGTTTTAAGTTTCACAATTAAAAATTCTGTAATTTTGATGATCCACATTTGAAGTTTCATCAATTTGGAAGATTCAGAATTGGAAACTCTTAACTTTCGATTTTCAAACAATGCCAATTTGAGAATTTTTATTTATACTTATTTAAAATTGAGGAATTTTAAACTGAAAATCATTAAAACTGAAGGACTTTCAAGTGTAAATCTTCAAAATTGTATAAATTTAAATTGTAGAAATTTGAATCGTAGAAATTTAAATTGTGAATATCTAAAACTGAAAAGTTTTTAAGTTTCTTAATTTATCATTAAAACTTACACAAGTTTTAAATTTACAATTGAAAAAGTTGGAACTTAGACGATTTAAATTCGAAATTTCATCAATTTGGAAGATTCAACATTGAAAAGTTGACTTTTGATTTCCTAAATCATCCAAATTTAAGAATTTTTATTTATGTACTTGTATGTCTAAAATTTATATATGTGATAATTCAAGAATTCTTCATTATAAATCTTAAAAATTAAACTGTTCGAAAAAAATGTTTCAAATTACGGACCATTAAAATAAATATAAAAAATTTATATAATATTAATGACTTACATTCGAAAGTTCTTCACTTTGAAGATTTAGAATCGAAAACTTGTCTTTTTTTCAAAAGTCATCAAAATATAAGAATTTTTTTTATACATCTGTAAAATTCAAGAGTTCTTAATTGTAATTCTTTAAAATTGTAGAACCTTGAATTTGCAAATCTTGTAAATTGAAGATTTTGTAATTTTGCCAATTTACAATTAAATTTATGCAAGTTTTAAGTTTTACAATCTTCAAAATTATAAACTCTTTCTTAGGCTACAACTAGATGTTTTTAATTTAAAGGGGTTTAATTTTTTACCTTGTCAGTATGGATTCATTCCATGACGAATGTTTCAATTTGTAAATTTGTACATTTTTGTTGTGACCTGCAATATCAAATAGTTTATTTTTTTGATAAAAATCAATAAAACAAAAATCAGCCTACTTTTCGAAAAGTTACTTATTGAAGAATTAAGAATTTTTATATATTTAAGATTTCAGTTCTTTTTTATGCATTTGAATATTTAAATGAAAGATAACAAAATTTTTAAAAAGTCCCAAAATAATTTAAATAATAAAAAATAAATTATGAAAATTCCTAAATAAGTGATTATGATAGTAAATACTGAACACTTTTTCGGGGATGTCCTAAAAATATAAATGTATTGAAGGTAATGAAAACAAACGTAATACAATTGCAAAAATTCCACAGATTCGGGGCTTCGAACACCTGACAGTGTGTCTGTTCCCTAGCTAATATTGTCAAATAAATTCTAATATCTTGAACAAAAAATTAAAAACAAAATGTGTTATTCACACAATATCTCTTTTCGAAAGAAATTATGGGTTGCTAAGAGTTATAAATACATTATTTACAATTTATAATAATTAATTAAAATTATTGAAAATGAATTTTCATTCCAAATTACAATATTTGGAAACTAAGTTCGACTTTATCTGTAGTTAGCAATCAGTGTTGATCATGTATCTGATTCAGCAAATTATTCTGGTCAGCACCAAATCAAAATGCAACCAAGGTTCCAGTGTTAAAATGTATTAGCATGACCCAGCGATTTGTTTGAAAACAAATACACCGTTTCATGTAACCATAGCTAATTAAATGATTAACGACTCAATCTAGTGATTATTCAGCTTATATGACGTATTTCCTCTCTATTATCACTCTATTTTCCCTTTTATCAATTTTTCATGATTAGCAAACAAAACAATCAGTTATTTACTGAACAAGAGACATTCTTCATAACTTTCATACAATTACGTAAAAACCATTATTACTGATTAATAATTACACCAAAGATTTGCAGATTGCCATATTGAAATCAATTAAAGACTCTATGAATTCCTAAGACTTCAAGTCGAATTATATTACATTTAAGACAAAATAGATTAGTTTTAAACCAAATAGTTGAATTTGAAGCAAGAAAATTAATTTTAAACAAAGAAAAAATTAATTTTAAACAAAACAATTACATTTTTAATCAGAAAGATAAATTTTGAAGTAAAATGAATCTTAAACCGAAAAAGTTAATTTTTAACAAACTAATACAACTCTTAACCACGTAAGTTGAATTTTAATCCAAAAAAGATTAATTTTCAAATTAAAAATGTTTCATTTCTGATCAAAAAGTTTTCTTAAATCCACAACCAAAATAAATGTATTTTCAAACAGAAAAAAAAACAATTGAATTTTCAACCCGAAAATATGAATTTAAAAATAATATGATTTTCAACCAAATAGTTTAATTTTGTACCAAATTGTTAAACATTCAAGACAAAAAAACGAATATTCTACAAAAAATTCGAATTTACAACCCAAGAATATGAATTTGTCACAAAAAGTTTCATTTTGAAGCATATGAATTTTCATCAAAAATAGTTGAGGTTTCAATCGAAACAGACGAATTTTCAACAAAAAAGTTGAATTTGCAACTAAAGTAGTTGAAAGCTTAACCTCAAAAAAATTATACAATACAATGATATTTTCAATCTGAAAATTTGCATTTTCAACAAAAAAGTTCATTTTGAACCAAATAGTTGAATTTTTGACCAAAAAATATAAAGTAACAACAGACAAAGATTATTTTCAACCAAATAGTTGCATTTCCGACCAAATATTTAAATTTTCAAAAAAAAAGTTTATTTTCAACTACATAAATTTTCAACCAAAACTGTTGAATTTTTAAGCAAAAAATACTAATTTTCAACAAAATAGTCTCGTGGAAAAATCTTCTGACAGTCTAATGTCGGATCTGGCCCAGATCTGGCGTCGTCTATACCGTCTAGTCTTGACAGTCTAATCTGGCTCAGATCTGGCACTGGTCAGCTTTCCATGAAATGAAAATTTTTAAGTATCAATCAGCCAAATTTTATTAAACATTTTTGAAAAATTGTCAAGGTGTTTAAAATTACTCAACACAAGAAATTAACAATATAAAAATAATTTTTGTTCGTTATTGTCGTGACAGTCTAGCCTGGTTCAGACCTGGCGCTGGTCAGCATCCCATAACATACAAATTTATAAGTATCGATCAGCGAAAGTTTTTTTCAACATTTTCAAAAAATGGTCTACGGTGTATCAAATTGCTCAACATAATAGCAACCATAAAAATAATTCTCCTTTTCTTATTGTCTTGACAGTTTATTCTGTCCAAAATCTGACGTGGGTCAGCCTTCAAGAGCACAAAAATTGCTAGGTGTCAATCATCAAGTTTTTCTCAGTGCGATAGAGGATAGAGCGACAGAGCATATACCTAACCGTTTAAGATGAAATCTGAAACACCAGAACCTCGTTAAAAGTAAATACAAAATTTCCAGAGGTACCATCTCAGGGATCGAACATTGTAGCCTCATTATATTGCCAATGATCAAGCAACTCATATGAAAAAAGTGAGTCGCTGATTAATCTCTCTAACAATCACCCCAGGCGAAGAGCTTCTCAAAGTCATCATGTTTCATAGATCCACACAAAAATACACAAGCTAACCAATAGTCCCATGCCATTTTTTAAATATTTTTTCCCCATACAAGAGATAGATGATTGAATCTTGCAACACTTATTGCAACAATTTTCATTTCCAACACAAATCACTCTCGCAAGAGTCTTTTTCACTGAATGTAAAAAGAGTAAGTGCCTCGTGTTGCTTCACAGAGTGAATAACGTACGCGTACAAGCTTTGATCATTTGGAGTGCATACCGCTGATAAATAGTTGTACTATGAAGCCTTACGTATGGAAGTAACTTATCTGAATATGGGGGAAGGCATAATGCGACAACATAGCTCGTCGGGTTGCGGTTCTGAGCATCACGTTTCTTATCGTCTTGATTTAAAGCTATTAAGTATTGTTTACACGTTGAAAGCGCGAGCGTGCGCGTACCAGGGTGCGTTCGACATGCATATTGTATTTCACATACAAGATTACACGCGCGTCGCAATGACACTGATGTGTGCAAAAATCCATTGACATTCGTCAGACATTTCACTATCAAGCAATCAATTCCTCGCTAACAAATTTGATTATAAATGCCTTTTTATAGGGTTTCGTTAGTAACTCAGGCCCACAATGGGACAATACTGGGTGTTTTTTTTAATCTTGAGACATTGAAATATCTCAAAAAAGACGCATCATATGAAAAAAATATCAGTAATAAAAGCTTTCTATTTTCTAGAGGAAAAGCGACTTTGAACAAATTTACCCACCCCATCCCCCCAGGAGGCAGGGGGTGTTTTTTTCGAAAAAAAATTTTAGAATAAAACTTACGTATTTCATAAAGGAAAATCTGAAACTGTGATAAAAAATTGGGGTTCCCAATTGAAATTACAAATTTACCGCCCACGCTTGCCTCCTGAGATTTTCTGAGATATTTCGATGTCTCAAGTTTTAAAAAAAACAGTATAAGTTTCTTTGGACACATTTATTTTTAGCCTACATTATTCATTCGATTTAGACTTTTTTTTAACTAAAAGATTTTTAAATTTTGAAAAGATTTCTGTGTTTGCATTATTGATAGAAAATTTGTTATTTTTATGCTTAAGAACGAAGTCGATATCTTTATTAACTGTTCAGACGTACCATTTTTTAAGTTTTTTCCAAATGCTGTTGCTTATAAAAATTGTTCAAATAATTAATAATTGTTTATTGATTTGTAAAATATAATAGCACAGAATAGCCAAAATCTGAATTTCTTCATGAAAATGGCTCAAATAATTGATGATTCTTATAAAATGTTAAAGTATGATAGAGAAGATTCATCGGAAAGTCATTTTTAATTGATACCGTTTAAAAATTAAGCCTATTCGTTAGAAAATAGCCAATCTTTGAATTTTGATATGAAAATTGCTTAAATAATTAATAATTCTTATAAATGTTTCAACTATCATAGGGAAGATTCATGAGACAGGTATTCTCAGTTGATTCCATAAAACAATTGAGCCTATTCGTCAAAAAAAGCCAAACTCTGACTTTGTTTGTGAAAATTGTTCAAATAATTAATAATTCTTGTGAATTTGCACATTAAAATTGCAAAAAGTCATCGGAAACACATTCTTAGATGACTCCATAAAAAATTGAGCGTATTCGTTGAAAAATAGCCGGAATCTGTATTTTTTGATAAAAATAGCTATAAGAATTAACAATTCTTATAAAATTTTAAATTATCACAGCCAAGATACATTGTAAAGTAATTTTTAGTTGATTTTGTAAAAAATTGAACCTATTTGCTGAAAAATACCCAAACTATGACTTTGTTTACGAAAATTATTGATATAATAAATAATTCTTGTGAATTTGTTAATTATGCTAGAAAAAAGTCATCGTAATTGCTTTCCAAAAAGTCAAAGTATAATTTAAAAAAAAATCTCGAAACTGACTCGTTTGGACAATTTTTCGGATGGAATATCAATTAATGTGACATTTGTCTGAAATAGAATTTGCAAGTCATGAAAATAATTCCTTTCTGTTTTTGGATCCTACGGTATAATTTATTATACACAAATGAATGTAAGAAAAAAGTTAATAACATTAAAAATTTTATTTTTATAAAAAGCCCTTATACATTAATAAATTAGGGCTTTTTATTTTGAATTAATCTACATTTAAAGACAAAAAGGTTTAGAAACTTTTTGTAGGGTTGACTTAGTAAATTTTGGAAAAATCTTTCAAAACACAAACTGAAAAAAAGTAAACTTGTGTAACAGGATTGCACAAAAACATTTTAAATAAGAGTCTTTTTGTATAATTCTTTTACACAAGTATGCTTTCTATAAGTTTATGCGCTTCCAATTTTCGGAAAAAATCACCCAGTTGAAGAAAAAATTAAAAAGCTTCTAGTGTTTACAAATATACTTCGATATACTTTAAAGCATTTTTATGCTAAAAAAAGTTTATAATTGTGAAGCATAATATAATTGGGTAAAATTAACATAAATTTGTTTTTAATTTGCTGATATCAAATTTGGCGCTTTTAATGGCAATGGAAAATTGATTTGTTTCCACTAGATGGCGTTCAAATTTAAAATAATTGAAGTACTGTTAGAAGTCTTTAAATTGAACAATGACGAGGATGAATAGTTATCAACGTTTTTTGTACCATTTTCATTTTTTTATAATTGAAATCATCAAAACTTATTATTCGTATTATGAGAGTGAAAGCATCTTAAAAACTGATAAATGCATTCCATTTAGTACAATGGTCCCTATCCGAATCTAACCAAACCAAGTACTGCTCAACTTCAGGGATCGAACAAAAAAACTTAAACAATTCCATATGTCCAAGCGGGCATTTGGAAAGAATTTGAAGGTATTCCTCAAAAGATTGGTTTTTTTTTCTTATAAATCCTTTAAAATATTTGAATACGACTTAAAAATTTCTTAATTATAAACGTAGTTAATACTAACAACTGGAACAAGTAAATTCTGCATTCAATTTTCCAGTTATTTCCTTTTTTTTTGAAGTAGACAGTTATACACACCAATTAAAAAAATTCCAGATAAAAAAGAAACATCCTTTATAAACTCATCGCTGATCACAACAAATTACTCTTATCCGGCTAAAAAGTTAAAAATTCTCATCAATCAAAGATCGTTTGAATCAAGATCAACACTTATCGAATTACAAAACTATCATTCACGTAATTTTCGAGATGGACAAAAAAATCCACTCTGAATGAAATTCTAATCACAAAAACCATTTCTTTGCTTCCCGGTGACCTGATTTCAAAACCATAATTACAGAATATTACGGATACTTTTCACAGACTATAAGTATCGTATTAAAAAA
Organism: Andricus quercusramuli; assembly: GCA_932178445.1. Lineage (NCBI taxonomy): Eukaryota > Metazoa > Arthropoda > Insecta > Hymenoptera > Cynipidae > Andricus > Andricus quercusramuli. The sequence continues at coordinate 261,731 of CAKNXH010000146.1, read as the reverse complement.
ATGATAAAACTGCAAAATTGTTCACAGACAAACAAAAAATCACTAACTATAGGGAGAGTGGTTACTGATCAGGTTGGCGTGAATTATTTTGGAACAGGTTTGTGGAAGCCATGCTTGATATGCCATGCCATGTGTCCACCACGTGTATAAATAATTATGATTCAGGTAGCAAAGTTGATTATGACTACTCTATAGAGGGAGAGGGAGAGCAAGAGAAATGAATCGACTTTTTTTATTGCAATTCTAGAGGTTCAGTAACCGAAGAGCTGTCCCAGTTTGATATAGAGGAATCGACAGGTGTAACCACAACATAGTCCAGAAAAATAAATAATGCATGATTGAAGTTAATTAGATCGTTATCAGACTAATGCGATTAAGATAATATATCTAATGTTCGTCTTTCATAGGAAAGTGATTTTGATTATTAACCTTTAAATATGGATGTAATATTATTTTTGCACTAACATATCAGAACCGGAGGTCTCATAGACCGCTGTGTATACTTATATCTAATTAAGTAAATAAGTTTTTGTTATCTCACTTATAAAAGTATATGCAGAGACATTGGAATAAGTTAGAAATTAATATATTATATCAACATTAACTATTAATAATCTTTTACGCCAGTGGGAGGAGGAACGTACTTATCAGATGCATGGTGCGGTCTAGAAGACCGCACGTCCATGCGTTCATACTCTTTTGTCACTTTTTGCTCAAATGAAGGATAATCGGGACTCTTTCGTACTCTGTGGTACCTGCATCAAGCTCAAGTTTGTGTTGCTTCTTACGTTTTAAACACCTTGAATCTAATGGAAACAGGAATATAAAATTATGAAGCTACCGTGGACGTGCGGTTTCATGGATCGCCTATGAGCTTTCAATTGATATTACTCAACAATTACACAGAACCACACTTTATCTACCTATCTCGGCGAAAGCGCAAATAAAACTAAAGCTACTAATAACGGCAGCCTCAAGGAAGGACAGAGGGGGAAAGACACACATATCAAAACCACGGTGCGGTCTATAAGACCGCACGTCCATACTTCACGGATAAGATTGACGTTTTGCAGTGCAATACACGCAAATTGAAGGTTTCTTCAGGAGGTCTTACCGACAGGGGCTCCATACTAGGGTAGTTCCAAAATGCATGGTAAAATTTGTTTTTGTGCTGTAGGGTAACGATCCCATCAATTTGATTTTTCAAATCCGAAAAAAGAAATTGGAAGCCGTTCAAGAACTACGTCATGCTATTCTGAAATTTTTTTCACCCCTCGCCTTTTTTGTCACAGATCATCACAAAAGCTTGAATCCCCCAGGGTGACGTCACGAAATACGACCCCCCCCCCCCCCCAACCCCATAAGTAAAAGTTTTGTCGACGATTTTATTTGAGAAACGTCTAAAGGAAAACACAAAGCAAAATAATAATTTTAGATCCAACAGTCGTTGCTTGAACTTTCAAGCAAAATAGAAGAATTTTTAACAAAATAGTTGAATTTTGAAAACAAATAGTTAAATTTACAACATATATGAAGATGAATTTTCAATTAACTAGTCGAATTTTTACACAAAAAAGATTGAAGCTCAATAGCAAAAAAAAAAAAAAATTTTTGGACAAATAGTTGAATCTTCAATACAAAAAGCCGAATTTGTGAGATGACAGTGGAATTTTCAAGCAAGAACTTTTCTACGAAAAATGATGAATTTTCAATCCAGAAGAACGAATTTTCGATCTAAAAAAACAAACTAAAAAAAAGTTGAATTTTCGAAAATAAAAGATGATTTTTGAGCAAAATCGTTGAATTTTCAACCTAAAAAGATTATTTTTCAACCTAATAGTTAAATTAAAAAAAAGGAATCAAACCGCCATAGTTTGTACTAAGTAGTTGAATTTTCAAGCCAAGAACACAAATTTTTTAGAGGATAGTCGAATTTTCAATCTAAATAGACAAATTTTCGATAAAAAAAGACGAATATCCAACAAAACAGTTAAATTTTGGTCTAAAAAGGATGACTTTTTAACAAAATTGTTGATTTTTTAACGAAATAATTAAATTTTAAGCAAATTAGTTGCCTTTTTAACCAAAATAACAGGTTTTAAAAGAAGAACTTTTCAACTTAAAAAGATTATTTTTCAACCAAATAGTTAAATTAAAATAAATGAATCAAACCGTTATAGTTTGTACTAAATAGTTGAATTTTCAAGACAAGATGACCATTTTTTTAGAGGAAACTTGAATTTTCAATCCAAATATGTAAATTTTCTATCAAAAAAGACGAATATCTAACAAATCAGTTAAATTTTGATCTAAAAAGGATGGCTTTTCAACAAAATAGTTGATTTTCTAACATAATAATTAAATTTTTAACAGGATAGTTGCTTTTTCAACTAAAATAACAAGTCTTAATAAAAAGTGAATTTTTAATAAAGAAGTTCAACTTTCAACCAAGTATGTTGAATTTTCACGAAAATAGGATAATAACGGAGGAATACATTTTTTTAAATAAAATCAATGTAGATACCATATTGAATGGAATACGAAACTATAAATTCCTAAGGTTTCAAGTCCAAATATATATTAAATTTTCAACAAGCGAGATTAATTTTTACACCGAAGAAACGAATTTTCAACAAAATACATGAATTTTCTACAAAACAGTTAAATTTTGAACTCACAAAAAATAAATTTTTAACCAAAAATGGAATAGTACAATTTTAAGATAGAAACTTAATTTTTAACATAAAAAAAAGAATTTTCAACAAAAATATAAATTTTAAACCAAAGAGATGAATCTTAGAAAAATATGAATTTTTGAACAAAACTAGTTCAACTTCTAACCAAGGAGTTGAATTTTCAACTAAAAGCAGATGAATTTTTCAGCAAGAAGGGTAATCTTCTACCAAAGAATACGAACTCGTAACAAAATACATCAATTTTCTAAGAAAAAGATAAATTTCCATGAAAATGGTTTAATTTTTAGCTTGATAGTTAAACAAAAAATATGAATTTTCATCAAAAAAGTTACTCACTTATTTTATTATTTAATATTTATTTAGTATTAAATTATTATTAATTATTTTAATTGTTGAATCCTGAACCAAAACAGATTAATTTAGAACCAGACAGTTGCATTCTTAACCAAACAGGATGAATTTTCAACCAAGATGATTAATTTTCGACCAAAAAAGATGAAATTTTAACAAATTACATGAATTCTCAGAAAAAAAAGAATTTTCAACAAAATAGTTACATTTTCAAACAAGGAGGTGTATTTTTAACTAAAATGATGAATCTTAAAAAAAATTAATTTTCAACAAAATAGTTCAACCCAAAAGATGACTTTTTAACCCAGAAGGTTACTTTTCTGAAAGTGGAACAGTGAAATTTTTGAACAAAGAGATGAATATTCAAACAAAGCAAAAAAAGAATTTTTACTAAAGTATTTCAACTTTTAACTGATACTTTCTACTGATCTTCCATCCACCCTATTAACAACCGTAATTTTTAGAGTGACCCCCTCCCCCTCAAGTTGGTAACGTACATTATGAACGGCTCCTTACATACATTTACGAATTTCAGAGAATTTCCCATGTGATTCAAATATTGCATTTTCAAATATCCTATATTCAAAGATAAAAGGGATAGTTTTTCGAGAATAGGAGAAAAAAGCGAGAGTAGAGGAAATTCGACCTTGAAATCAGTTTTATTTCCCACGTAAAAAGACAGGAGTGATGTATTACTTAAAAAATCTATAACTACTTAACAGTCTTTCACGATCGAGGTTACCGAAACGTTTTCATGCACGATAGCGTTTTCATACGCATCATTACCTCTGAACCCTTCTTTTAATGTTTCATGGAAGGGTGTATCCCTGATGTGAGAATTTCACAACTTGACTCTGGAAAAGAGATTTCATGAATTTGAGGTTCTAGAGTTCTAGACTCACCAAGAAGAAAATCAGTATTAGAGGTCGGTGGGTAAAGTTTAAATTAAGTCGTTCCAACGTTCAGGTGTAGTCATCTGGAACATTCTCACTGCGGTTTCTCTTGACATTTAATAATCATTTCTTGGTTTCAATTCGCGTAAATAATAGCAGGAAACATTTTAAAGTATTTCAAATAAAAATAATTGTCAGTAAAAATAAATGAACCGACATTGTTCTAATTTCTTCATAATTTTGTGGAAGATAAAGGGCATAAGAAGCCATAGAAGCAGGACAGCTTGCATGAAAAAATGCATGGACGTGAAGGAAGCTAGAGAAGTATGCCAGGACAGAAAAGCGTGGCGAAAAATAGTTTATAAGGAGAGTGTCAGTAGAGTGAATGACGCCTGAAACAATTTACCTTGGTTACTTACGGGCACGAGTGGGGAACCTCACATGACAACCTTGTGAGGCTCTTCACTTGGGGTGATCGCTAGAGAGATTAATCAGCAACCTGGGTCGGAGCAGTGTTGCGGAACGAACGTGTTATTTAAATAAAAACACGAAAATTCTAGATCAATCTAAAAAATCTATACCTTCTTCCCCACATTACTATTTTCCAACCGAGCGAGTCACGCCTACCCCGGAAGGGAAATGGCTTAATGGTATAACAATAATAATATTGAAATTATAAATTTCACAACTACACTCAACTCCCGATTCTGGGCAGCCGGATCTTCGGCCGCCTTCACGCTTGACTGCTTCTATCTCCCCCTGAGTGACCCTTGATCGGATAGTCAGTGCCGTATCAGAATTTGTTTACATCGCGCCTCTCTATGGACATACACTGTTCCAAGGTCAGAGACTACATATGCGGTCCTTAGTGTTGACATAAAAAAACGCATCCGATTCTGGACCGCTCGCACCCGAGGCCGCCCCTGGGCGATAAAGAAATTGAGAGAAAATTGAAATTTGCGGCTTTGGTGCTAACTGGGTCATGTTGCATAAAATAAATGCACAAATGGTTTAAAAATAGAAACTTGGACGCGTTGAACAGATGTAAAATCAGAATGGTCGGCATGAGCTGAAATAGCGGAAACACGCATCTCTGATCTTGTTTACCACGTGTGCACGCGTCAATGAAGATATTTATATATTCATGAATTCACAATGGGGTGGCCTAAAAACAAATTTTGGTCGTTACTGTTTAAACCCCCTAATTTCTTTAATTTGGTGTAATAATAATAATGTTAGGTATGACTGAAAATAATTGTATCCAAATTTTATTCAGAACACTACTCTTCGACGTGAAAAACTATAGGTCGTTGAAAATTTGTGTTTTTTTTCAAACACCTTAGATATTCGTTGCCTCGAGTGATTAAAAATGACCCTGATTAAGTTAAAATATGTGCTCATGAGAGAAAACTAACCTTAAAGATTTAAAAACTACCCCTTAGAATGATGCTTTGCTTCTTTGACACTTCTTCGCATAATTTCTAGCAAAAAAAACCTCCTAGAATTACTTCAGAAATAGCGTATAAATATTTAAAAGCTTCTTTAATCATTTAAAGATAGTTTTAATTCCGGTTTTAGGTCTTTCAACCAACCTTATTCAAAAAATTGTAAAATACCGACTTTTTGAGTAATTCGAGTAACTGTATTACAAGGATGTCAGAAAATGAGTATGTAACAATAAGTAATATTGCTGAACCTCTAATAAAAAATATTAAAAACAAAATAAATAAGAATATGAAACTTTCTTCTTCGATGTCATTTGATAAACGCTTAAAATAAAACACAAAACATAAAACAATATTTTAACATGCCATAGCCTAAACTGCTCACAAAAGAGGGTAAATATGGTGATTTTTCAAAAAATTAGGGAAATAAATTCTTTTGTATAAAACTAAAGTATAGGTGCCATATTGAATTCAATATAAACAAATTTCGCACAAAATAGATGGATCTTCAACAAAAGAGTTTAATTTTCAACCAGGAAAATTTTTTCAGACAAAAGAGAACAATCAAAAAATTTATTGTTGAATTTTAGAACCAAAAAGAGGAATTCTGTAGGAAAAAGTTGAATATTCATTATTCAACCCAAAAATGTGAATTTTCAACTAAAACAGTTAATTTTCAACCAAATAGTTTAATTTTAAACCAAAAACGATCAATTTAAAAACAAAAATAGAATAGTCAAATTTTTAGTTGACAAGATTGATTTTCAACAACAACAAAATGAATTTTCAACAAAATAGTTAAATTTTCAACTAAAAAGACGACTCTTCAACTAAAAGAAATAATTTTTAAGAAAGCAGTTCAACTTTCAACCAACTAGTTCAATTTTCAATCAAGCAGATTAGTTTTCCACCAAAAAAGTCGAATTCACAACAAAATCCATACGTTTTCATGCAAATTGCTCAATTTTCAACTATAAACGATGAATTTTCAACAAAGTATTTCAACTTGCAACTAAGTAATTCAATTTTCAGCGAAAAAAGAAGAATTCTCAATGAAGAATTTGACAGTTTAATTTTTATTCGAAAACGATCAATTTTCAGCCAGAAATAGATTAGTTCAATTTGCAGTTAAAAAAAAATATCAACCAAAGAAACTGAACTTTCAGCTAAATAGTTAAATCTTCAACCAAATGGCAGATTTTTAACCAAAAGAGATGAATTTTTAACCAGAAATATAATAGTAGACTTTTGAATTCAAAAGAATGAATTTTCAATGAATTATTATTTTTATTTGATTATTAGGTTCTATTAATTCAGTACGAATTTTAGAGGAAAAACGAGAAAAAAGGGGAAATTTAATGAAAATAGAGGAAAAAGATGAATTCTTAAAAAAAGAGGAAAGAAGGGAATAGGGGAAAGAGTGTGAAGCCTGCATTTCGATGCTTTGCTTGTAAAGCAAAGTCACTAATTTTCATTTTTCCAAGTATTTCAAAAAATTGTGATTTACATTCATATTTTTGATGTGTAAAGACACATTTTGTGGGGGGGGGGGGGGGGGGGGGGGGGGGGGGGGGGGGGGG
>CAKNXH010000146.1:209534-254666 GCA_932178445.1 Andricus quercusramuli | reverse complement strand
AACTTTCTATTCTTTACAGAAAGTAGTTATTTACTTCTAAGGCTACTTATTATCTGACATCCGAGAAAAACAGTTACGCACTTTCCACAAAAAGACGATATTTTGTCATTTTTTAATAAGGATGACTTAGAGGCCCAAACCCGGAACTCAAATTGTCTTTAAATTACAAGAACATATTATGAAATATGTAAACAATATTTCTCAAGTCATCCCAGAACTTTTCTTGTGAGAAATTATCTGAAGAACACATTATAAATTTTAAACCCCTATAGAGTTTTTTCTTTTTTTAAGGAATTTCTTCTGAATATACATAATTAGGTTAAAATTACTTTTAGTGATGCCTATCATCGTTTTATTGAAATACTTATTCCTTTTAGCCAAGTCAATTCTCATTTTCATAAACAAAACAAAATGATTATCACTTTTTAAAGTTTAAACGGCTTTCACCACGGGTTGAACATATTATTTTATTTTATTGCACATTTATTTTTTCACCTAATTAATTAAATAGGAGGATGAGACAATAACACAAATATTTTACTTTTCAGGTCACCCTAAATCACCCTAATAGTTAATTAATTTATAAATTCATTAATTCAATGAATTCCTAATTCACCCTATTTCATTAAATTAAAAAAACATAGGTTGAGATAAAAAATAAAAAAGAACGTAAATACCCTAAAATACAATTATTTTCACTTCAAAATAGTCCATGAAAATAATTTCTCCCACCATTCGAACTGCTTGTAACAATTTTTTTTTATTTTTACTTTTAATGCAAAAAACAAAAGACATTACATTTCAGAAGCTACTTCCCACCATCACAAAAATTCAACAATTAAATCTTCCCTCTCAAAAAATAATTTCATAACCTGTTTCTTGATCCGGACAGAGTGGCAAGTGGCTAATTTGAAATACAATATACTTTTTTAATGTCATGGTCATCCTCTTGTTATGCAATAAGAATAAACAACACCATCAGTAATAATTAAAAGAAAGAAATGAGATAAGTGGCTTTCCAATGAGTGTGTGAATCAGTTCTTATCAGATTGAGGCACCTGCACTGACACGAGAAAATTATCCTGACCTCCACGTCGGCGCAGTGGTCATGTGAACTTGCAAAGAAGAAAAGGTTCCGGTGGCGGCTTCCGGTTTCAAACATCCTCCCACCATTGGCCATTGAGCCCCCTATGGCCCCCAACGCCAACGCAACACCAACCTATCAGCGCTTTACTATTGCTTACTACGCGTTCACGCTGGCTGAACCACGTGGGACCTGGCGCTTCACGTGTGCTTTTAATATAAGTCCGCCACACTACACTTAACCCGCACGTTATTTAGCATAGCGAGCGACCATGATGAGTCTTTTTTTTACTGTCGGCTATCTCGCCGGAAAGATAATGTAGTTGTAGTCTACCTGTAATTGCAATCTTCATGGAGTTCAGTTCCCAAGCCTCCGAGTGGATCAAGGGTCAAGGATTGCAAATCCAATAAGGGGCAGTACCTAAACTATGTTACCAATTTTTTGCTATTTTACCCCCAACCACCCCTTTTAGGACTAGTTTTGTCTGCCCCCTCCCGCCCCATACCGAAAAGTAGGTTAGGTTTAATACGGGCGGGAAATCCATGAGAGAACTCCCCTGGCGCTCAAGCTATAAAGCCTATTGTGCCACTACCGAAAAGTAACGTAGTCCAAAATTCTTTTAAAAAAGAGGAAATATAGTGATTTTCGCGAAAATAGTGGGGTAAATTCTTTCAAATAAAATGAATGTAAATTAGGGTGGTTCTTATTTATACTTGCTGGATTTCTTTCTTCGAATTTCTCTGCTCTCACCCCCCCCCCCAGGTTTGTTCGAATTCCCAAAAGAAACGTCTCCAAATTACTAGTACTACTAGTGTGGGCTCACCACACCCACGACGGGCCAACAGCACGCAGTATTCCCGAACGGTCACCCATCCAAGTACTAACCGCGCCCAACACTGCTTAACTTCAGTGATCTTACGAGAACTGGTGTTTTCAGCGTGGTATCGCCGTTTGCATTTAACATGGGAAAAAGTCAGATTTTGGAAATCTTGTATTTAAACGCGATAATATGTTCCAAATAATACCGTGTTCCAGTATATTGTTCAAAATTTGTCAGAGAATAAGAATCAATCATAAATTTTGAGGTTGATTGATTTGAATCCATTCTTCTGGGTCCCCAAAGAAAATCCCAGAAGTGACAAATTTGAATTTTACGTAATATTGCGGTTTATTGGCGCTTTTTGAAAGTTTTTTAGAGAAAAATAATCATTAATCGGTAATTCGAAAATACCCAGTCATTTGTTAACTAATATTCAATTTGTTAAACAAATTGAATTTGTTTATACATTTAAGGCCATGTGATGAGTGTGTCACGTGACCAGATTCCTACCCTACCGGCACTTTTTTTATTTGTCAACTTATTTTCACACGAATAGCCACATCGAGTTGTAAAAAAAAGTTTTTTTGTAAATTTTTGTTGTTGCTCTTTTCATGATTATTACAATTGAGGACCAGAGCCGCCTTTCTTACTGCTTCTTATTTATTATCCTAAAATTTCAACTCAATGTGGCTATTCGTGTGAAAGTAAGTTAACAATTTAAAAAATTGTCGGTAAGGTAGGAATCCAGTCACGTGTCACACTCGTCACATGGCCTTAAGAGTATTCTTAAAAAGAAAAGTAGAACATACAAATATTTCAATCTTTCGAAAAAAAGCAAAAATAAAATATGTGAACAAAAAAATTGTTTGAACAATTTAAATTTGTTTTTCTATAATTTGCGAAAAAGTGCCAGTTTTTCCACCTGTTTTTGGTGCAAAAAGTGACCGATTTTTTGTCGATGACGTAGCGCATGCGCAGTGCCGACCTTTCCGGGCAAAAGTGAAAAAAATGTACGGATGCAGTGGAAAAAGTAAATGGACGCAGGTGTGCTCGTGCATCGTGCGCAACCAACTTCATTCTATTTTCCGACTCCGTCCCTAACCTAAAACACCGTCAGTTTCTCCGGAAATACGGTGTTATTGTTGCGTCAATCGACAAAAAATCGCCTTCTTTTTGCACAAAAAACAGGTAAACAAAAACTAGCACTTTTTAAACAAATTATAGAAAAAGTATCGTTTCCCACACATTGAAAAAGCGACGATTTAAAACTCTCGCTTTTTCAACTTGTAGCACAATATACTATTAAACATCTTCGATTATTCATAATAAACAAATTAGTAAAATGTGAAAATATTTAAACAAATTATTTTATTGTTATCACTGATTAAATAACTCATAGTCTAGAAAATACGTTAATTTCGCGAGTTGACTGAAAAAGCAAATATTTAAACAAATAAGAGTGGCTTAAAACTATTCAACCTCGAAATTTATAATTGATTCTTATTCTCTGAGGAATTCTGAACAATATACTGAAACACGGAATGATTTGTAACATATTATCGCGTTTAAATATAAGATTTACAAAAAGCTGACTTTTTCCCATGTTAAATCAATGGGAAACTTCATGGTCTTTGCGGTAACCCTAAATATTAACCGATTTTGCTCAAATTTTGAGACGTTTCTTTTTGGCATTCGAACAAAAGTGGGGGGGGGGGGGGGGAGAGCAGAGAAATTCGAAAAGTGAAAAATAAAGGCCACTCTAATGTAAATGCAAGATTGAATTCAATATGGACTTATGGAGCACTTTGAATTCATAATATTTCAAGTCAAAATATATTCCATTTTCAGCAAAATAGTTGAATTTCCAACCAATACGATTTTCTGTCAAACCAGATGAATTTTCAACCCAAAAAGATGCATTTTTTCGAAAAAAGATGAATTTTCAACAAAAAATTTTATTTCAAAATAAGAATGATGAATTCTCAAACAAGTAAGATGACTTTTCCACCATAAAAAATGAATCGTCAATCCAAAAGGGGAAATTTTCAACAACAAAATTAAATTTTCAAGCCAAAAAGATGAATTTTTTAAAAAGACAGTTGAATTTCAACAACAAACATTTATTTTTTGAACCAAAAATGGTATTGTCAAATTTTTAGTTAAAAAAAATAATTTTCAACAACAAAAATTTTAGCCAGTTGAATTCAACCAAAGAAGACGAATTTTTAAACAAATAGATGAATCCTCAACCGAAAAGATGGACTTTCAACAAATAAGATTATTTTTCTAACAAAAAGACAAATGTTAAACATACATCAATTTTCAACAATATTGTTGAATTTTAAAGCCAAAAGGTCGAATTATCTATAAAAAATTGACTTTTCACCTCGACAATATGATTTTTAACAAAAAAGTTAATTTCTACCATATACTTAAATTATCATAAAAATAGTTTAATTTTTAACGAAATGGATGAATTTTCCATTAAAAATATAAATTTTCAAACAAAAAAAAAATTAATTTTCCACCGAATGAAAACTATTCTATAAACAGTTCCATAAAACAATTCAATTTTTAACAAAAAGGATGAATCTTGAAACAAAAAAATAATTGTTGCAACGTATAAATTGAGTTTGCTTAAATTGAAGTCCGACATTGTAGATCTAAAATTAAGAAATAAGAAACTTTAAGCAGTTGGTAACCTTTTAAGAAACTAAATGAATCATTGTCACAATCAGTTTCTGATGTAAGATACTATCATTATCCTGTCAGAAGCTGATGTAAAAATTTGTTAATTTCTTCCACACTCTTACATGTTTTATCATCAACATTTGATATCATATCACCTAATCTTCTTACATACAACGTGGGAAATAATCTTTGTATACTAACCGACTTTAGATCTCTTATCTCTCGGACATTCACCTTCAACAGCACCTCAAAATTTTTAATATTCATTAAATATAAACATTTACAAAAAAAAACAATAGTTTTTAACGTCAAGTAATTATCAATTTGTGCAAGAACACAGCAATCCAGAAAGAAAGAAATTAGTTCAAGAAAAAGGGAGAAACGTATGATTATAAATTAATCAAGGTGTAACGAGGCTCTGCAGACACGGTGGTTAAACTACGTGGGAGTTATCGTCTCCAGGAGGTCTGGCGTCTCCACCTTTCCACACACATATAAATTATATATTACAGACTTTACAGTACGAAATGCTCCCGAAACAGAGGAAATAGAGTGATTTAAAAAAAAGAAGAATATATTTAACATAAAGGGCTTTAAATTTCTTATAGTTCAAGTCGAAATCTTTGCATTTTCAAGAAAATAGTTGAATTTCCCACAAAAAAATATTTTCAGCCAAAAGAGATGAATTTTCAACCCGAAAAATCGAATTTTCAACAAAAGAGTTAAGTTTACAAGCTAAAAAGGCGAATGTTTGAGAAAACAGTGGAATTTTCAACAAAAAAGTTTTGTAAACGAAGAAAGATGAATTTTCAACCTGTGAAAATTAATTTTTAACCAAATGGTCGATTTTTCAAATGAAAATCATTCATCATAAACCAAAAACAGATGTGTTTTCAACCAAATAGTTGAACTGTCAAGCCAAAAATACGTAATTTTTATAAAACCGTTGAATTTTTAACCCGTAAAATTAAATTTTCAACAAAAAAGTTTATTGTTAATCAAGAAAGAGGAATTTTTAATCGAGAAAGATTACTTTCCTACACAAGGAGATGAACATTCAAACCAAAAACATGAATGATAAAAAAAACAGTTATTTTTCTACCAAAAAATGTGACTTTTAGAAAAATAATTAAATTCCCAAGAAAATAGTTAAATTTTTAGCCAAATATTTGAATTTTTAACCTACAAAGATAATTTCCTACCAGAAGACGAATTTTCAACGATATATATGAACTTTCAACAAAATAGTTGAATTTTCCACTAAAAAAAGATGAATTTTCAAACGAAAAGATCAATTAGCTACCAAAAAAGACGAATTTTCAACAAAATACATGAATTTGCAACTAAAAACGGTGAGTGTTAACAACAAATCGAATAGTAGAATTTGCAGTTTACAAAATAACCTTAAAAAACAATGTTTTACCAAAAGGACGAGTTTTCAACTAAAATGTTGAATCTTCAACCAAAAAAAGAATCTTTATTAACGAAGTAGTTCAACTTTTAATCAAGCAGTTTAATTTTTAACCAAAAAGATTAATTTTCAAACAAGATGATTAGTTTTCTACCAAAAAAGACGAAGTCTCAACATAATAAATACATGAATTTTCAGCAAAGTAGTTGAATTTTTAAGCAAAAAAATCTTCTCATTTTAAACAAAAAAATACCTGAATTCAACCAAAAAAGACGAATTTTTGACAAAATAGTTAAATTCTCAACCAAAAGAAAACAAATTTCAAACAAAATAGTTACATTTTTAACCAAAGAGATGAATTTTAATCTAAAGTAATGAATCTTCAACTGGAATAGTTCAATGTTTAGTGCAAAAATTAATTTTCAACCAAATAGTGAAATTTGCAGTCAAAGAGATGAATTTTCAGCTAAAAAAATGAATATTCAACAATAAAAAATGGATTTTTGACCAAGTAGTTCAACTTTCAACCAAGTAGTTAAATTTTTAACAAAAAAAGATAATCTCTCATTGAAAAATGAAACAGATAAATTTTCAGTTATTAGAAAAGTTAGTTTTAAAAAAAAAAAAAAGTCCAATTTTCAACTAAATAGATGAATCTTCAAACAAAAAAATAATAAAATTGTAACAAAGCAGTTCAACCAATTAGATGAATTTGCGACAAAAAATTTGAAATCTCAACCAAGAATGTTATGGTTGATATTTCAACCAAAAATGTAATGGTTGATATTTCAACCAAAAAATATTTTAATTTTATAGCCAAAACAGTTGTATTCAACCAAAAAGACGAATTTTCGACCGAATAGTTAAATTCCCAACCATAACAGATTACTTTTTAACCAAAAAGTTCCTTTTTTAACGAAAAAGGATAAATTTTCAAGCAAAAGAAAACAAATTTTAAACAGAATAGTTACACTACCAACCAAAGAGATGAATTCCCAACGAAAGTAATAAATCTTTAACTGGAAGAGATAAATGTTTAGTTTAAAAATTAATTTTCAAACAAGTAGTGAAATTTTCTATGAAAGAGATGAATTTTCAGCTAAAATTATGAATTTTCAACAAGAAAAAAGTGATTTTTCAACCAAAAAAGTAATGGTTGGTGTTTCAACCAAAAAAGATTTCAATTTCATAACAAAAACAGTTGAATTCAAAGAAAAAGACGACTTTTCAACAATATAGTTGAATCCTCAACCAAAACACATTACTTTTCAACTAAACAGTTACAAAGATTAATTCTAAACCAAAAAAATAATTGAGTTTTCAATGAAAAAAAATTAGCTTTCAACCGGAAATAGTTGGATTTTCTTATTGGGTTCTATTAATTCAGTTCGTATTAAAGCACAAAAGTAAGAAAAGGAGAAGATTCTTAAAAACAGGAGAGAAAGAGGAATTCTTTAAAAAACGGGGAAAAAGTGGGAATAGAAGTAAGCGAAAATGTTAGGAAATTAAATAGAAGGCACAAATAAAAGTTTGTATACTTCTTAATTTCTGAAAATCCAAAAAAATTTCAAATTTTTGTTTAAAAAGTAATTTTTTTTCTGTAATTCTAAAAATGTAGCAGTATAAAAACGTTCCTTAGTGCCTTTTATTTAATTATCCAAATGGGAAACTTGTTATCTCAATTCCTGTAAGCGTAAGTTGTTGCGAACAAAATTGTTGATATGGTAGGAATCGTATGATGTAATGATGTATAACATGACTAAAAAAAGAAAATAATTTTGAATCTCATTGTCAAAGTTAAATTTAGACCGAATTAGGCTCGCAATCAGGTGCTTTGTAACAGGTACATAAACAATGTGGGGGCGGCATGATTACTCACTTCCTGCCTTCATTCCTAATTCCTACTTACCCTCTGTACACAGAGAGCAATATAAAGACGACCCTGGTTTAATTTTCCTTTTATGACTATTAAAGAAAATTGAATTGCAACTTCCAGGAGGTCTGCAGTTAGGACTGGCTTTGCAGTTACAGGGTGGCCGTTTTAATAGAGGAAAAAATTCCCGGTCTTTTCCTGGTTTTTACTCAGTTCGCAAAAATTTTCCAGACATTGAAATTAAAAAATTCGAACACTTGAAACTAAATTTTTTTTCAATAAAAGTAATCAAAACTGAACTGCAAATTGAAGGTCTTAAATTAGAACTCTTTTGAATTTTAAGCTCATAAAATTTAAGATTAAAAAATGTTTTATACAAAAACGGTTGGAAATTATAAATAATAAAAATACTAACAAAAAAATTTGGCCTCTTCCAATTCCGAATTTTCTCCCTTACGATTCTATAAAAATGTTAGAAATAAAAAATTACCCCTTTCCGATTCAGAAAAAATATTAAAGATAGAAAACTCCCCCCTTCAACTCAATCAAAAATGTTAGAAAGAGAAAATTACATTTTCCAATTCAGAAAAAAATAACTAAAGTTTTGTCCCTTCCAACTCTATGTAAAAAATGGCCTCTTCCAAAAAAATTGAAAACCAAAGTTTCCTCCTTTCCAATCCAATAAAACTAATGGAAATACAAAATTTCTCTCTTCCAATTCAGAAAAAAAATTGGAAAAAAATTTCTTCCCCCAATCCCTATAAAAATGATTTTAAAAAATAGCGTCCATCAATTAAAAAAAAAAGTTTGGTCCCGTGCAATTCTATCAAAATCGCAGAAATAAAAAAAACTTCCCTCTTCTGATTCAGGTGAAATTGAAAAACAAAATTTTCTCCCTGACAACTGAATAGAACTAATTAAAAAATTCCATCTACAAATTTACGAAAAAAATTGAAAGTGAAAATTCTTCCTTAAACTCAATAAAAATGTTAAAAATAAAAAAATGGCCTCTTCCAATATAGAAAATTAATAAATAACCAAAGTTTTGTCCCTTTCAACAAAAAAAATGTTAAAAATACCAAAATCTGCCCGCCTTTAACTCAATAAACATTTTAAAAACAAAAAATATTGAAAACAGAAAGTTTCCCCCTTCAACTTAAAGTTATAGAAAGAAAAAATTGCCTTTCCAACTAAAAAAAAAGTTTTGTCTCTTTCAACGCTATAAAAATCTTACTAATAAAAAATTTACCTCTTTCAATTCAGAAAAAATTGAACACCCAAATGTCCTACCTTCCAAATGAATAAAATTGATAAAAATAGGAAAAATCTCTCTCTCAATTCAGAAAAAAATGGAAAATATACTATTTTTCCTGTAAACTCCATTAAAATTTTTTTAATAAAAAAAGCCTATTCCAATTCAGAAAATAAACAAAATTCCCTCTCTCCCAATTTAATTGTACTGATAAAAATAAAAAATTTCCCTCTTCCAATTCAAGAAAGAGTTGGAAATAACAAATTCAACTCTTAAACTCAGTAAAAATGTTTATTGAGTTTATTGGAATTCAGAAAAAATAAAAAACCAAAATTTCCGGCCTTCAAACTTAATAAAAATGTTAAGAATAAAAAATTGTTCTTCCAATTTATAAAATATTGAAAACCAAAATTTCCTATATAACTTGATAAAATTTTTGAAAATATGTAAAATATCCTTTGACAATTCAACAAAAAAAATACAATTTCCTGGTTTCAAACTCAATATAAATGTTAAAAATCTTAAATTTTCCCGCCTTCAAATCAATAAATACATAAAAAAGATCCACTACCGGCCGAAATGATCTACATGCCTGTTTTTTGAGCATTTGCTAAATTGCCTTAATTTTTATAATATTGATATTAAATTTTGTTTCCCATAATACCGCGAAAGGGATGAAATTCGACGTCTAATAAGCCCAATTTGAAGTCAAAATGTCAATTTTATAAAAAGATATTGCAAAACAACTTTAAATTAAGATGCTCTTTAAGATGCTTTCTTGGGCTTATTTTAAAGGTAAGCCTCAACCGTATTTTACTAAATTGTTGAGATATTTTTAGAATTTCATACCTAGATTCTGCCCTAGGGTCAAACTTACCACAAAAAAGTCAAAAAATTTAAAAAATGAGTAAATACTTACAAACATTGTGTTTTTAATCATTATTTATTGTATTTTAATAATTTTCACTAAACAGTAAACAACATACTATTGTTTTGACTTTTTAAATTATTCCAATTTCGAATTGTTTATTTTTTATTTTTATTCAACAATATATGTCCGGATACTTGAGTCTAAGACACCCTCTATTAGAGACTTGCATTTAAAATTAGCCGTAGAAGTTTGAAAAATGTTGATTATTTCTAGAGTTATTCCAATTTTTCGGAAACACCAAAATATGATGTACTTTCGTACTATTATAAGAAAAAAATTGATGAAAATATTATTAAAAATTAGGCATTTCAGCAACAAATTAACAAATAGGCGTGTAGATAATTTCAGCCTGTACTTAACATAAAATTATTAATCAATGCAAATTTTAAAAGGCTTTTCAACTATTATTGCATTCTAAACAACGCAGAAGAAAGTGAATGGCTAAATTTGCTATTTTATCGTGAAAGTTTTTTAGTATACTAAAAAATTATTAATATGTAGTAGTAAAGAAGTGACCGCTAATACGCTTCCTGCGTGCTCATTCAAATCGTTATGACACGTAACCTAATCATTTCCTATCAATCTGGATTTGTGAAATAAGCAGAAAAGTAATAAAATAATAATTAAAACTTAAAAAGAAATGTCAATACAAATTTCCAGGCTCTTTTCCAAAATTCCAGGACTTTTCCTTGTTTTCCGGGTCTTCCAGGTTCTATAGCAACCCTGGTGATTGAATAAATTTTTCTTATAAAATTTTGTAAAATTCCCGGTAAAGAAATGAATTCACTGACAAGACCACACATGGACGAAATCGCATCTGAGAAGGGCAACGGTCTCTTGTGTCGCATTACCTTTGACGCAAGCATAAAGAAGATGACGGTTTGCAGTTTATGCTGAGAAGCTAAGTGAAACTTAAGTCATAATCTGCCAGTCAAATTGCGTCTTTATAGCAGTTTAATAGTTCCTTGTAGCAAGGCTATTTGAAGTGTAAGTACCGAATTGATGCAATCTGCTGCACACATTTTTTTTTCTTCAACTCTTAAAGAGGATTTAAAAGTGTTGCCATTTCCATTTGTCAAGTTTCAAAATTGCTCGTAGAAATGGCTTTATCGTCACAGATTTCAGCAGTTTGTGTTTTAACAGTTTACGGATGATGAGATGATTATCAGTTGCTTGGTGGTCTTTTGACTTTTATGAGACTTTGCTTCCATGAAGTAGAAACATTAAGATGTAGGTTAGGCATCCTACAGTTGTTTTTAGAAGAATTTGGATCAGAAAATTCCATTTTGAACTCCATTTTGAAAATTCCCTGACTTTTCCCTGATTTTTTCTGACCAATTTTTCATTTTTCCTGACCATTAATATCCAGAAACCAAAGTTTTAATCGTTCAAAAATTCTAACGTATAATCTTTTGCAAACGGAATAAAACAGTATTTTAGATTAAACTTTAAAATTTTCAAATTTATTTATTCATTTCAACCGAAAAAGGATGATTTTTTAACAAAATACTAATTTCTAAATAAAATAATGAAATCTTTTTCGAACTTCAACCAAAAACAGTTGCATTTTCAACCAAATGATTACATTTTTTAAAAGACAGTTACGTTTTTAGCACGGAACGTTGAAAAACAAACCAAAAACGAAACAAGTAATAGTTGTAAATTTAACGAACTTACAAAAAATACATAGTTAAATTTTGAACCAGAGTTGAATTATGAACAAAATAATTAAACCTTCAACAAAGTAATTAAATCTTCAACAAAATAATTAAATTTTTGACCAATTGGTTTAATTTTCAATCTACAAAGATGAATCCTCGAGAAAAAAAATTAATAGTTGATATTTCAACCAAACATATTTAATTTCTATCGAAAGAGATTAATTTTAAAATAAAAAATGCGAATTTTCAATCAAAAGAATTATTTTCTGCCAAAAAGACGAATTTAAAACAAAAATACACGAATTTTCATGTAATAGTTGAATTTTTAACTAAAAAAGATAAATTTTCAACCAAAAAGGAAAGTTCAATTTTCAGTAAACAAAATTAATTTTTCAAACAAAAAAAAAGAATTTTCAACAAAATAGTCAAATTTTCAACCAAAGAGATAGATTTTCAAATAAAAATAATGAATTTTTGAACCAAATAGAAGAATTTTCAACTAATATAAATGTTTTAGTCAGGAAAGAAAAAAAATTTGATCCAAATTGTTAAAGTTTAAAGCCAAAAGATGATTTTTCTGTAAAACAGTTTAATTTTTAACCCGAGAATATGAATTGTCAATAAAAAAGTTAATTTTCAACCAAACAGTTATATTTTTAATTGAAAAAAGGAAATTTTTAGGCTAAGAAGATTATTTTCCTAACAAAGGAGACGAATTTTCAACTAAAAACGATCAATTTTCGACAAGAAATGGAAAAGTTACACTTTCGGTTTAAAAAATTAACTTTAAATCCAAAAGAAGGATTTTCAACAAATTAGTTAAATTTTTAACCAAAGATATGAACCCGAAAATATAAATTTCTAATAAAGAAGTAAATTCTTGACTACACAGTTGCATTTATAATTGAAACAACCAAAATTCAAATTAATAAGATTAGTTTCCTACCAAAAAAGACGAGTTTTCAACTAAAAAAAGATCAATATTTAACAAAAAAAGAAAAATTACATTTTTAGTTTAAAAAAAATTAATTTCAAACGAGAAAAAAACTAATTTTCAACAGAATAGTTCATACAACAGAAATTTATAAAGCAGTTTATCTTTTATCCTAGGAATTGAGTTGTGAATTAAAAAAGATCACTTTTCAACAAAATAGTTAAACTTTTAATCAAAGAAATGAATTTTTAGCTAAAATCATGAATCTTCGATAAAAAACCTTGAACCAAGCAGTTAAATTTTCAACCAAAATCGAGTAATTTTTAACAAATAATGTCGTGGTAGATATTTCAAACAAAAACGATTTTTATTTAAAATAAAAAAATAATTTAATCCAACCAAAAAACATGAAATTTCAACTAAACAGTAAAATCTTACTGTTTCTTATGAATTAACAAAATAGTTTCATTTCCAACCAAAGTATGAATTTTCAACAAAAATTATAATAGTTGGTATTTTGAACATAAAAAATTTTTATTTTAAATCAAAAAAAGTTTAATTGAACCATGAAACACGAATTCTAAAAAAAATTGTTGAATCCAAAACCAGAGAAGATTAATTTTCAAAGAAAAAAAAGAGAATTAAAAAAAAAATGGTTAAATTTTCAACCGAGACAGATTTCAGTTAAATTTTTAACACCAAAATATACATTTTCAATAAAAAATTAGTTTTTAACCAAATAAGTTCAATTTTCAACCTAAGACGAATTTTCAAAAAAAAAACCCGTTAAATATTCAACCAAAAATGATGAGTTTTTAACAAAATTGTTGATCTGTCAAACGAACAATATATAAATGCAAAAAAGGAACAGAAATAGAAATACAAGGCAAATAAGTTATGAACACGAATATTATCTCAGGGTGGCCGCAAAATTTATTTTCGAAATTCCATAATATTTCTCTGACCAATTTTTCATTTTCCCTAACATAGAATCCTTTATGAAAGGAATAAAACAATTTGAAATTAAAAATTGAAAATTTCAAATTTATCATCCTTGACAGTTATTTAAAGTAAATCTTACAGGAAATGCCTTGATTTCTAGGTTTCCCTGACCTACGACCACCCTCATCAATGATTGCAAACGTACCGGTTCCTAATTTGGATTCACTCAAAAATGAATGAAAAAATAAGATTTTTGAGATTTTAATTAAATTCTCTCTTTTTTACTAAAAAAAGGATAAAGAAAGGAATACATCTAAAATAAAAAATATGTATACTTTAAGTTGTTAAAAATAGATATAAAGTAGTGCCTGCAAGGAAAACTTCATATCGTTCATGCAGGTTCTAACTTATGATAGCTCCCATCATTCACTCTTCGCAAGCCCTGCATGCCCTGCACCTTCGAAGGTTCCCACGAATAAGTACTTCATAAACCAAGTGTGTATTCACCTACGCACGGATATCCTGAACAGAAGAAGTATATTCTTACCCACTATTCTTTAATATCAGCTAAGACTTAAGAACTCAAACTTCCTTTCATTTTCTCACTTTAAAGCGAGGGAAACAACTCCTAAAAAGCGGTCCAGCGGAACTGGATTACTCCGGGTTATACCGAATTACTCTGGATTACCTCTATACACAAAATTACTCTGGAAAAAAAATTACTCTAAGCTTACTCAGGATTGCAAAGGATTACTCTGGATTACATAAAATTACCGAAGGCATTACCTGCGCGGTAAATCTCGATTCGGGAAGAGTCCAGATGTCAAGCTATTTCGAGCGCGGATAGCACTCGGATTGGTGATCATCTGTGACGTTCGTATTCGTTGCGTTTTAACTAATGCCCAGAGGGAGGTTTGATGCCGAGGATAACTGCTAGCATTCGATGAGTAGGGTCGAATGTCTGCATTCAAACTCGACTGTCGAAAAAATTTTCCTCTCCTCTGACCAAATGTCCACTCAAATTCGAGTACTTCTGATAAAGTCGGATGTAGCCGCGGGTTATCACTGGTTCTGATTAAATTCATTGAGGGATTCTAAGTTCACGTAAGTAAAACACAACTTTTCACAGACCTATACCCAGTGAAGTGAAGTCGTCTGGCGGTAAATGTACTCATACTAAAAGACTTAAATGATAATTCAGCAGCAAGGATCGCCCGTGTATAGATCTCTGTTTCACCGAGGTTTTGAAATGAAAATGGACAGGCCTAACAAGACATAATATCAATACATAAAATTATGGCGGATTATTCAGCCCAAACTAGACTCGCGCGATCTTTCAACCAAAAAGGATGATTTAATCACAAAATTTGATGACTTTTCAAGAAAATAGACAAACTTTTTAGTAAATAGTTGAATTTTCTATGAAAATACAAATTTTTTATAAAATGCATTAATTTTCAACCAACAAAGATACATTTTCAATCAAACAGTGAATTTTTAAATAAAAAAGATAAATATTCCATCAAAAATGGAATAGTTGAATTTTCAATCAAAGAGATACATGTTTAACTAAAAAGACGAATCTTCAACTGGAATAGGTAAATTTTTAGTTAAAAAATAAATTTTCAAACAACACCCATTTTTAACAAAATAGTTGAATTTTAAAATAAAACAATGAATTGTCAACAAAAACCATGCAGTTTTAACAAGAAGATTAAATTTCTATCGAAAAAGATCAATTTTGAACAAAATACATCAATTTTCAACCAAATAGTTGAAACATCAATTAAAACCACACATTTTAACCAAAAATAGAAAAGTTATATTTCCAATGAAAAAAAAAGTTAATTTTTTAACAAAAAAGACAAACAAATTTTCATAATAATAGTTAAATTTTCAACAAAAAAGATGAATTTCCAACTGAAATGATACATCTCCAACCAAAAAATGAATTTTCAACCATGTAGTTAAATTTTCAACAAAATAGACCAGTTTTCAACCAAATAGTTGAAATTACAACTAAAAAAATACGTTTTTAACAAAAAATGAAAGAAATATTTTCTGAATTAAAAAAAAAATAATTTTTTACCGAAAAAAATGAATTGTTATGAAAATAGATAAAGTTTCCAACTAAGAATTTAATTTTAAACAAAAATTATGAATTTTCAACGAAGAAGAATTATTATCTTCTACCGAAAAAGATGAATTTTCAACAAAATACACACATATATAACTAAAAAAGAACAATTTTGAACCAGAAAGTTTACTTTTTAACTAAAAAATATGAATGTTCCAACAAAAATGGAATAGTTGAATTTTCAATTAACAAATTCATTTTCAATAGAATAGTTGAAATTTCAACTAAAAAGATACATTTTTGACCAAAAATAGAAAAGTTATATTTTCAATGAAAACAGATAATTTTTTACAACAATAAAAACGAATTTTCATATGAATAGTTGAATGATACATCTCCAAACAAAAATTAATTTTCAACCAAGTAGTTGAATTTTCTACAAAATAGATAAAATTTCAACCAATTAGTTGAAATTTCAACTGAAAAGATACATTTTTAACAAAAAAATGGAAAAAATATATAATTACAATCCAAAAAATTAGTTTTTTACCGAAAAAAAAGAATTATTATATAAATAGTTCAAGTTTCAACCAAAGAGTTGAATTTTTAACAAAAATCATGAATTTTGAACAAAGAAGATTACTTTTCTGTCGGAAAAGATGAATCGTCAACAAAATACATGAATTTTCAATTAAAAAATGAAAATTTTAAACCAAAAATGGAATGGTTAAATTTTTAGTGAAGAAAATTAATTTTAAGCAAAAAAAAACATCAAATTTTCAACTAAATGGATTACAAGTTAATTACATGAATTACCTAAATTACTTCCAATATCTGGATTAAAAGTGGATAACCCTGGATTATAGGTGGATTACTCTGAATTACAAGTGGATTTATTTAAATACGTGGATTACTTCTAATTATCCTAATTAAAGGTGGATTCCTCTGGATTAGTCGAATTATATGTGGAATACTCTGAATTGTTTGATATACTCCAGATTACAAGCGGATTACACCGAATCGCTAACTCAGATAACCGAGCGGTCGTGCGGATTACCAGATTTGTTTTCCCTCATTTTAAAGTTTAAAGCACAAACAGATCGCTGTCGTATTTTTGAAAAAAGGCTCTATCTACATTTTGGAGTCGAACAAAGATATTGAAGAAAACGTATTTGCATCTTCACTGTGCATCTTCCAATACAGACGATTTTCGAAAAAAGTTTCATCGAGTTTTTAAAGATAGTAAGTAGATAAGGCAGAAGAAGTGCGGCAGATCACTGCTAAGGAAGAAGGCAGTGATCCGCTGATCCTTAACTCTTATCTCATTGACAGAGTTTTTTGGACATGGATCAGTAGAACAGACAAGAACCCATTTCCGTAAAGAAATTGAGGAAACTGACCTCCGCTTTTGTAGCCTTGCAACTTAACTGAAAATGTCTTCCGTTCAAGCCTGGCTTCCAGAACCAACTTAAAGGTTTACCAGGAATTTCATTTGCAAGAGGAAATGGTTTATGTAAAGAAATATTAGTTTTGAAATTGTGAAGGATTACATCGATTTTAAACTGCAATCGCTTCCTAATTTTGATTTTGGAATCAATGACTTTTGCATGAATCATTAATGATCTCCATGCATCATTCCCTCCTCCAAATATAAGTAGGAGTAACAAAAAATCTCAGAATAGTGTATTTTTAAGAAGTACTAATAAAAAAAAAGGAAATAGAAAGAGAGGTGTCTAAAATATGAAAAAAACCTATCAAACGAGATACAATTAGGTCTTTAATTCAGAATCCATGAAACAATGCCTGAATCTACAAAAGAGCTTCGTAAGTCACACAACTTTTTTCAATCTCCAATTTTTCTTATCGCTCTTTTGATACCGTTGAAATCGACCGCAATGGATCGAGTATTTTGCTCCTAGAAGCGACGGTGCCTACATTTATTGAACTCAACAACATCGAGTAGAATCCTTAACCACCCACGTGTAAAAAAGAAGATAAACTCCGAGAGTTAAGTAAAATGCTGCAACAGTAGCATGGTATTATCTCATACACCCAACCCATGGTAGACATAGGTGCACTGCACACATTCAGGCAAGTTTACTGCGTCAATAACCGAGAGCCTAGCTAGGCCACAAGAAAGAAGCTGAAGCTGTGGTACAAGATTAAGTCCGCGGTTTACGAGTTACGAGGATGTAAGCATCCTCTCCCGAGCGTTCCTCGAAAATAGCAGCGCCTGGAATTACCTGAAGTGGCGCAGGCACGAGCTAATGAAAAAAACGCGGCTTGAGCTTGAGCTTTCCAAATTATTGTCATTACCACAAACGACGTTCCGCTGGTGAAGAAGATCACTACAGACTCCAACAAGCATATCAGGAATTTCTCCTAGGATCGCAATGCATGCGGCAAATTGTCCAGGTCGAGAAATGACCGCAGGGTCTTAAAGTTAGGTCAGCGTGGAAAGTATAATGGAGGAGAATTCGTAATTTTCCTTTTCACAGAGAATTTTTTCCGAAAAGGGTGAAAAATATCAAGCGAGGGGGAAACAACGCCTAAAAATGCGGTTCAGCGGAGGTGAATTAGCCCGGATTTTATCAGATTGCCTTGGATTAAATTATTATGATGGGTTACTCAGCCTAAACATTTCAGCACAATACATGAATTGGCAACGAAGTATTTGAACTTTCAACTCAAAAAGATAAATTTGCAACCAAATACTTGAATCTTCAACTTAAAAAGATGAATTTTCCACTAAACACGTCAATCGATTCATCTTGTCAAAATAAACAAATTTATTACTTACTATATTGCTATATTAAATAATATATATATTTTTTTAATTTACTGAGAAACGACAAATTAAAACAATCAAACTTTTTTTGAATCATGGACATTTGTGTATGGAGATAGGTATAAACATTCATCGAATTATATCAACTAAATTCCAACCTGTGTTTAAAAAGAATCTGTTTACAGTGCCTGGTATTACTGCCAAAACTATGATAAAAATTCATGAATGAACCGCAACCTTTTTTGTTGAAAAGTATGTGCTTCATTAAACTCTACGTATGCATTTTTTTCATAAATATAATGAAAATGGAAAAAAATTCACATCCAAAACGATTTTTGAAAAAAATATATAATAAAAAAAAATCTCACCTGATCAGCTCTAAACCTAATCAGTAATTAACATTATTATTTAGGAATACAATCTCTTCAAATTTCATAACTCTAGCTTGACCTGTTTTTCAGTTATCATAATGGAAATTGGTACGAATAGGGGGAGCTGGAAAAGGGGCTATTAATACCGAAAATTCGGTACAAATAGCCGCATTTTTCCGGTTTGTTATTACTGGTTATATCGATGAAAATGACTGATTAAATTAGTCGAAGTTACTGATGACGCCAATTAAAATGACTGGTTTAATCAGTAGAAGTTACAGTTTAGATTATTTAAAATTAATTATTCAAATGGCAGCATTTTTTCGGTATGTTATTACTGGTTATATCGATGAAGATGACTGATTTAATTAGTCGAACTTACTGATGACGCCAATTAAAATGACTGATTTAATCAGTGGAAGTTACAGTTTATATTATTCAAAATTAATGATTCATACAGTGGACGTTATGGATTAGATCAATTCGTCTCTTTGGTAAAAAATAAATCTTCTTGGTGCGAAATGCATCTCTTTGTAGAATCCAACTTTCTATTTTTTATTAAAAATCAAAATATTTTTGTGTTGAAATATCAGCTATGAGATTTTCTATTGAGAATTCCTTTTTTTTAATTCAACTGATGCTTTTTTTATGGATAATTCATCTTTTTTAATTGAAAATTCAACTACTTGTTCGAAAGTTAATTTACTTTGTTAAATATTCATTTTTTGGTTGAAGATTAATCACTTTGGTTGAAAACTGAAATATTTTGCTGGAAAGTAATTTTTTTGTTTGAAAATATTTTTTTTTTAGTTGAAAATTCAACTTTTTGGATGAAAATTCATCTTGTTCGATTGAAAATTCAACGACATTATTGAAATTTGAACTACTTTATTCTAAACCCCTTTAGTTGAAAATTTAACTATTTTGTTATTGAAAATTAATTTGTTTAAATTGATAATTGAACTATTCCATTATTTGATGGAAATTTACCTTTTTATAGTTGAAAACTCGACAGATTAGACAGTTTCCAATGACTCATTTCATCAGTGAGTAAATTTGAGTGATTTGAAAAGCCACTTTTAATTGATTTGCCAGTCGTCGAATTAGCACTATTTGAATCAGTAAAAATGAATTCGGATCAGTAACTTTCGAGTAATTCAAATTTAGTGGGTTTTTTTAACCCTGTAAAGATTTTGAAAAATAGCGACATGCATTTTTTGCAAAAATGAGAATGATATACGAGTACATATTTTTTGGTTTCATAATATCTTTTCATCAGAACGTGTATTTGAATTTATCCAAATATTAGAAGAGTACTTACTGTACTGGATATTTTTTGACTCCATGTAAAAAAACAGAATGTAAACTCACCTGCAACAAAATAATAAAATATGCTTAGAATTAATTATTGATAAATGAAGGAATTAATTTTAAACTTTTTCAAGAATTAAAAAGCTGAATGAAAAGCAAATCTTAATCAGATTGAAGTTTAAACGTTGTTCTACGTCAAATGCATATATTTTTATTGATTTTCAGAAATCATTTATCTTAACTTTTTGTTCATTAAATGAAACAAATATATAAATTTAGTTGAATTCAAGAATATTCATAATGCATATATACCTGTTTTTCTTAAATACATGATGCAAAATAATATCAAGAAAAACAGAACTTCTTATTGGCTTTTAAATAGAAGAATATAAAAGTTCACTCAAAGTTAAAAATCGAATGAGTACAATCGCAATTAAATATCAAAATTTTTACATTTTGTATTGACTTATTTCATTATTTAATTCAATCAAACTGATGCAAATACAGATTTTCCTTATATGCTAATGAAAAAAGAAACAACATCTTTTTAAATTATATAAAGTATTCCACAAATAACATACTTCTTGATGAAATAAAAGGTATAATTTCCCCAAAAAAAATTTTCCCATTTCTTTATTAATTTTATTACCTTTTTACACTCCTATTATTTATTGCCATTTTACTAGCCCGACCAAGCCTGTAAATGTGGATTTCATAATAAGACATTGTTCTAGTACTAAGATACATTTCGGCCTAAGAAATATCCTATTTCAAAGCACAAATCTTAAACTGTTGTCGTAAATAAGATCTTTTATGACTTTCCACACTTTACTTAAAAGCTGCATCATTTTCACGCTTTTGAAACTCGAGGATTCGAAGCCGAAGAGTAATAATAACCTATGTCTCAGGATGGGCAGCTAGAGGAACAATAGACTCCTAGTCTTACGAATGGTGATGTAGGTAATAGTGATACGCAATCGGCACTGATTTATAGCTTGTGGGTAGGTAAGCCATAAGAGGTTGATCTACCGATTAATTGCCTCGCAACTTTAACGACGTCCATTTATACCATCGCATCGCCAAAGAGTTTCATACATACGAGAACATGCTGAAAGCTATGAACGAATTATGAGCCAAACGGTTTGACTACAATGGGACCAAGGTCCGTTGCACTCTTTTTTACTGATGCTAGATACTCTCGTTAATTTAATGCATGTCTCGATAAAGCGAATTTGCGTTAGGAGATATCTTTCCGTTAGTCTCAATGAGCATTTATTGGTTTGTAAATCTAATAGGACGCTCGTGCTCTCTAATAATCAGATTCAATTGAGGTCCCTAATTTCAAGGCAATCGGAATATTCGTATCATTTGAAACTAGATGAGAATTTATTTCTGTAAAGCTTGAATAATAGCTTAACATATCCTTTGAAAGGCAATCAGATATGTAGGTACTTCCTGAATAGAGAATTTTTAATTGGAATCATTAGATAATGCTTAGGTATGATGATACCAGTTGTAAGAGAAGAAAATAGATCATTGGGATATTATTAGGTGAAAGAAAAATATGGTTGAAGTGAGAATCTACTTTTATTGTGGAAGAGTTTCTTTGGCTTTTTGTATGGAATGAGATTCCTTCCTAAAACAATCTAAAATTGAATGAATCTGATCTGGTGCGTGACATCTAAACCAAAACAAAAAAGTACATAAAACAATAAGAAACGAATGCAATCTCAATAAAACGGGATCATAATTAGTGTTGGAGAAGAGAAAAGATTTGAATAGTTTTTTAGGTAGTAGAAAACATTTGAAAACATAAGAAACCTTCGCGAAACCAGATTTTAATCAATTTTGGAGAACGTTGAACAGAAAAATCCTCGTACATTGATCTAACTGAAGAGACACCTTCTTAAAAGAGAAAAAGTAATTCTACAGTTTCTACGAAAAAATAGAATCTTTCTTTTAGAACATTCGTCCAAATAAGAAGCATAAAAAATCCACTAGATGTTCACAAAGAATAACAACTTGTTATATACTACTTTCATCAATAATTCAAAAACATAGGAAAGCTTCGTAATAGACCAGATTATAATCAGTTTTGCAGAACATTGACTAAAAAAATCTTTGTCCATTGATCCAACTGAAGATACAACTATGATTTTTTTGAAACTCGACACATTATATCTAGTACATTTGACCTTCTTAACGGAAATGGAAGGATATCATTAAAGAATAAAACAGTTACATCTCAAAAACTAGAACCTTTTTTTTTAAACAATCATAAAAATAAGAAGCATAGCTAATCCACTAAATGTTCGACAAGAATAACAACTTGTGATATTACTTCTAGTCATCAGTATTACTCCACAATAAGTTCGCAAATTCCATACTTTTAACACAACATAAATATAAATTTCCTGTCCAGCTGACATTCCTCAACGAAGATAATCGGGGATATTCACCGGAGATAATCTGTCAGAACGATTACAGTCATCAGTAAGCAACAATGATTGAATGATCACTCGGTACTACCTTTTTTGCGAATCTCAGTTTAAGAAATGGCCTCTTCCTGCCAGGAATGTTTGCAAAACCTCCAGGCTTCTGATACCGACTGTAAGGGTAAACATTCTAGTGGAATTTGTCAGAAGACCCGCGGATGCCACACTTTCAACGAAGCAATTATGAATTGTCATAAACTGGCAGGTGCTGCTTCCTTTTGCAAATTTGTATGCGGATGCTCTTAGATCATAGGAATGCATAAATCGCCAGGGAGCAAGAAAGAACCGTAAGTAATGGCGAGCCAGCACACTTATATCAAACCGCCAGTTAAGCCGCAGGTCGTAGTGAAACAGCTCATCGACTAGTTCGACCTTTTTTTATTGCTCTTTCTTTCTCCTTTGCACGCGAATAAACATGCTTGGACTCCGATTACCGCTACCGTAGATTCCACGACCACGCCTAACTCTATTTCCCTTTACAGTCGACCCATAGCTCTGTTTTCTCTACTTGTGTGCATACCAGAGTTGTTCCAATGCACCAATAAATTCTCGCAAGAAGTTCATTGCACAGTTTTAGTTTCAGTGCCGTTCGATTTTAGAATGGCGCTATTAAGAAAGATAGTTCGAGAGAGAAAGAAAAATGTAGTTTAAATAGCATAGACTGGAAAAAGGTTAAGATTTTTCAGTACAGAAGCTGATAAGTAACAATAAGATCGTAATCGGCATCATCGGAAGAATCGTAAACCATGAGATCATAGATTATAACTGACAAGAGACAATCAATTATATGAGAACTATTGAGGGTTTTAGTGTTTAGATATCATTGCAATTGCACAATGAGAAAGCGGGCGATTTTCGATTATTTTAGTTATCTGTATTGATAATCTGCGAAAAATGATAATCGCTCGGGTTTTGTAATCACAAGCTGCATTTGCGGAACACGTGTTTTACTAAGCTATCTGGAATATCTGTGAAAATTAAGGTAATGAGCTTTAGAAGAAACGGGAGATATTGAATCGATATTAATTATAAGAGAGGCTGGAAAACAATTACTTGAAATTTTCTATTTGTAACCTTCCGTCGAAGGTTTTCGATTTCAGATTAGTTTGATGAGAATTAATAGTATTAGGATCGAATCGTGCGGTGATGGATTATGAATAGTTCGGGCTACATTTCTGATTCGTAGATGGAATGTTTCAAATGATATGTGGGCCAGGTTCGTTCTCAATTTCTATGTTCTTTCAATCGTTATCTGAGAAATATACAGCGGAGCTAGAACTGGTTACATGAATGGAATGTAACTCAAATTAACGAAATCTGTCACAAGCTATAATGTCTCTTCCAAAAATTTGCAAATTAGATTTCCTTAATTTGAATTGAGAAATTAGCAAAGCTGTCACAAATAATTGACATTTTATATTTATAACAAATTTAATCTGATGAAAGGGAATTTAAAATAAATGGGTAGAAAACAAACACATTTTTTTCGTCTTACGCAATTTTTAAATTCAAATATAAAATTAATATTAATAAAAAAATTTGTATTTCATATTACCTATTATATAATGGAACCGTCAACCATTACGGAATTTTACGTAGGACTCGTTCAAGGCTAACATTATGAAAACTTGCGTATTACTAGCCCAATCTTTCTTTTAAATAATACTAGTTTTCCGATTAATGATTTATTGTTCAAATAAATAGACGAAAAACACTAACATAAGGTAATAAATTTTGTTTAAAGATTGTAAATATTTATCTACACCTAATTTTTTTTATTTAACAAGTTCAATTTTTTTTCTAAATCTCATAACTTCCCTACTGATAGTGCATCGGATATCTATCAATTTGCCAACACATTTTTTGTCAAAGACGACCAATTTTCGAAAAACTCGGCTTTTTTCCAATTTTTATTATGGAGTGAAATCTTTATTTGTTAAATTCTTATGTCAAATGATGTAAATATTACATTTCTAACATTTGTTTTCAATGAACATTTGACCTTTTTCTTTAATTTTTAACGGTTGAAAATTCAATTTTCAATTTTTAACAGTTAAAAATTCAGGGATTGCAAGTAGAAGAAAATTGAATTTTCAACAGTTGAAAATTCAATTTTTCTAAATTTTCAATACTTTTCCATTTTTAAATGTTAAAAATTTATTTTTTTCGACGAAAAACACTAACATAATCTAAAATTATTTAAATATTCTAAATCTTGTTTAAATTATGACTTGCTTGAATACCAATTTCAGGCGAAACACACCAACACAATCTATAGTTGTTGAAAAATGATAAATATTCTTTGAAATTTAATAATTTTTTAGAAAAAATACAATTAATTTTCAACGAAAAACAATAACACAACATAGCAGAACACTGTTCTGAATTGTAAATCTTCTTCGAAATCTAATGATTTTTGTTTAAAACAACCGATTTCCTGTGAAAAACGTTAACATAAGCTTGAATCCTTCCTAAATTGTAAATATTTTTCAAATCTGCTTCCAAAACTGTTAGCTTATCCTACAATTGTACACAAAATTTAAATCCTTTTTTAAATCTAATGATTTTTTACTTGAAAAATCCAATTTGGGATGTAAAACGTCAACATCTCCCTATATTGTGAAAAAGTTGTGACTCTTTTTTAAAACCTAATTTTTTTGAATATCAATTTTCGACGAAAGATACTAACATAAACCAAAACTGCTTAAAGATTCTAAATCTTGTTCAAATGATAATAATTATAAATTTTTTTATTTTATTTTTAACAAATAACAATAATTTATATTAAAAATATTGATATAACAGAAAATGATGAGGATTGTAAATCTTCTTCAAAATTTAATGATTTTTGTTTAAAATAACCGATTTTCTATGAAGAACGTAAATATAACCTCAAACAGTTCAAAAATTAGAAATCTTATTCGAACTATAATGATTTTTGTTTTAAAATACCAATTTTTGGTGTAAAACGCTAGTGTAACCTAAAATTGTACATAAATTATGAACCTTTAAAATCTAGTTATTTTTCTTTGAATAACGATAAATTGTAAGAAACGCTAACAAAACCGAAAAGCGTAAATTGTCGAAAAATGTGTAATCTTTGAAATCTAATAATTTTTTACTAAGATTACCCACTTCCAGTAAAAAACGTTAACATGACATAAAATTGTTGAAAATTGGGAATATTGATGATTATTATTGTTTTAAAATGGTAATTTCCGGTGAAAAAATGAACACATCCTATAAGTTTGAGAAATTTTAAACCCTCGAAACTTTACGATTTTATACTAAAATTATTTTTTAAATAATAATTTCCAGCGAAAAGCACTAAGATAAAACTTGTATGATTTTTTCAGGGATTTATTAGATAATTTGAAAGTTTTAATTTAACAGCGCAAGAATATTAAAAAAGCACACAAATTTTTTAATTCGCATAAGGTTTCATATGATTTCTCTTATTAAAAGCGATTATTTGTAGATTCAATTGTCAAATTTAAGATATAAAACAACTTCAATTAATGAAAATTCAATTAGGTTTTCAACAAAAATGATTGCGAGATTTTCGAGAGATATCGTTAAACCACTGTTTTTTAGATAGAATTTTTAAAATATGATCTGATAACCTCAAAACTTTAGAAGAGTTACGTTATATTGGTAAATTGTAATTACATTAATGAAGTAAGCGAACAAAACATGATAAATCCATTTTTTCAAACAAAAAAAAGTGAGTTATGCATAGCAGTTTTAGTATTTTCAGAACCCAATGAATATGATTAATGACCCTTGGTTCCCCAAAAAATTCTATTCCACGAGATTATAAAAACGGCATTAATCCAAGCTTTAATCCAAATTATTAATTAATTTGCAATATTAATTATTACTAATTAATTGATTAATAATTGAACAAGGATTACTTCTTAATACAACAGTGGTTTTAATTACATTCTTTTTTAACACTTTCTTTAAAAATAAAGTATCTAAAATAATATAATCTAGCAACAAACTTCATATAATATTCAGAGGTTTCCTTTTTACATAAAAGTTTGTGATATCTTGATAAGGACTTAATATTAAGTCAGAACATGTTGGCAATTTTTAGTCCAATTAATCTGCATGAATCCAATATTCAAGAATTCAATAATATTGGATAATCAGCTGGATGCTACGTGGTTTCCTCTATATGCTCCTATTTAAATTTTTCTTTCATCTCTGGCGTTTTTAATAAATAAATGAATAATTAAATCATAATGGATCATCATCTGGATGGTATCCTCCATATGAGCCTATTTGATATTTCTTCTACCTCTGGTGTTTTTGAAATCCAGCATTTGTCTAATTATTGAGAAATTATCTCGAATGTAGATTTATCACGTATTGTTCCCTTACTCCTTAGTTCTGAAACAACAATAAAAGGCTAATAACTAAAATGGATAGTCATTAATAATTGAATGTCGTTGCAGAAAGCATTTAACACCAACTAATTTTGAAGAGCAAAGTACAATAATTGTTCGCAAAAATCAATACACAAAGGAAGGAGGGTCGAAACTGAATGCATTGTTATTATAATTGAAGTGCTGACAAGCATGCCTCGACATTTGCAAATCAAGGAGCGACCCTTTGTACGATCAGTTACGGGTTACGCCAACGCAAAAGGAAGAGCTGAGGTTATTTCTGCACGTTCAACAGTTCAACGTCATTTTGTGGAAGCTGTTCTTGTGGGTTGATAAGTGTGGTTGTAGAACGTTCTCTTTCTCAGTACGTGACGTTCTCGGCAGCGCCACATAAGTAATGCGTATCATACGGAACGGATTTCTTCCGATTGTCTGATACGATATTGTACACACTCTACAGTCTATATAGCTACTATCTATAGTCCATAACTCTGTGCTACACAATGTAAAAATTGTACAATGAACAATCTACAGTTTAATATTGCCGGCGCAATATAGATCAAAGATAATAGAAATAGAAAAGAGATCTTGGCCTTCACCGTGGAAAAATAAGATCGTGCATTAGTTCAATGACCAAAGGCTCGAAATATCGATGGCTATCAATCCTACAGATTGGAGATTGGAACAATTAGCTGTACCTGATTTGTTCACGTCGCTCATGAACTTTTCAGTGAATGCATACAAGATATTTTTTTTTGGGTGGTTATTATTGAGATGGACTTATCAATCTTGATTGTATCATTAAACCAGCCAGAAGCTTTGGAAATTAAAGATACAGGGTTATAAAGACTTTATTAGAGGATGACATAAAAAAAGGGTAAATAGTTATTCAAGTACAAAGGCTGGAGATCATCACGGGATGCAAAGAAATGAAGATCGGTAAGGGTAAAATGAAAGATCGCTCATTTTTTATTTTACCCTTAACGACTTTTATTTTCTGCATACTGAGATTAACCCCAGCATCTTTACCTAAATCACTGTTTACCGTTTATTTTTCTGCCACAATGATTTTTTATATTTCACTTTCTGATGTTAAATTTTATTAAAAATTGACAACCTGTTTTGTCTTCGTATCAAGACCTTACCAAGGCATTATAAACTAATATGGAAAAAGAAAACCGCTGAATATTGTATGAAGTTTTGCGATTGAGATAAGCTCAAACAAATGATGTATCAAAAATAAAAAATAATTACTAAAGTCCTTTGACTGGACAAACATTTTTCAACCGCAAATAATTAAAAATGTAATTAACATATCATAATCTCTAGAAAATTTCCCTATGATATCATTTTGTTGAGGTTAACACAACAATGGTTTCAATTACATTTTTTTAACACTTTCAT
The DNA here is from genome assembly GCA_932178445.1 of Andricus quercusramuli. Lineage (NCBI taxonomy): Eukaryota > Metazoa > Arthropoda > Insecta > Hymenoptera > Cynipidae > Andricus > Andricus quercusramuli. The sequence continues at coordinate 226,230 of CAKNXH010000146.1, read as the reverse complement.
TGAAAATAAAATATCTAAAATAATATATGAATCAGCAACAAACTTCATATAATCTTCAACGGTGTTCTTTTTGCATATTAGTTTATAATGCCTTGATAAGGACTTGACATTAAGTTGATATATGTTGTCAATTTTTAATAAAATTCAACATCAGAAAACGGTATAAGCCTCAAGAAAATTGATTAACTTACTTACCGGAAAAACATATTCACTTAAAAATTAACATTGCATGATTCCGAAATTTTGTTAATTTCAAAGATTTAATTCTAAAACTACTCAATTTTTAGGTCTACTAATAACAATTTTTCACTTTCGAACTTCAGAATTTGGAAATGTTCGATTTATAATACTTGAAATGTAAAATATTGTATGTGATACAACTGTGAAAGTCCATGATTTATAAACTGTTCAATTTTAAACATTTTCTACTCGATATACTTTACATTTGAAAGGTTCCAATTTCTAAACTTGCATGATTCTTTAAATGTGAATATATTACATTTTTAATTTTTCATATTTGAAGTTTTAAAAATTAAATTTTCAACCTATTTGTTTTTAAATCTAACAACTTTGAGTTTGTCAATAATATTAAACTTGTTATATTTATACAAATTTAACATTCAATATTTCAAACTTTAAACTTTCCTATTTCTAAAAATATAAACTTTCATGATTTCAAAAATGATACCCATTTATAAGATTTATTCATGTTTTAAGTGTTTAAATTCGGAATTGCTGAATTTTGAACGCTTCAATCCAATAATATTTAAACATTTTTTTTGAAAAAGTTCAATTGTAAATGGTGAAAAAAACCTCTATCCTTACATTATTAAGTTTTAATGCTTTCAATACAATGGTATTGTTCAGACTTTAGAATGCTTATTTGTTCTATTTAGATCAGTTTTAATTGGTTTTAATTTTAAGTTCTCCAATTGTTAAGGACTTAGTTTAAAGTTATGTAATTTTGAAAATGTAAAATTCTTCAACAACACAAGTTTAAAGTTACAAATCCTCAGTTGTATATATTTCTAATTTTTAATTTATAAACTTTTTCCATTTCCAGTTGTTTAATTTTTAATACTCAGAATTTAAAATCGCACATCCTCCACTTAATACCACTATATTTGTTTTCTCAAAAATAAATCCAAGAGTATCAAAAACAACCCTCTCCACTGATTTCAATCATGTGTAGAATAAATTATACCAATTAGAGATAACGAGAATCGAAGATTAGAAAGCAATTGAGACATTCACTTAACTGATAAAGGTAGTGCAATCGTGACCCTAGAACTTGAGATCAGTGGGATGGTTATGGTCCAGTGAGACTCCTGTGAATAGCTTCTTCTAAAGTCTAACTAAAGGATTCGTTCGAGCGGTGAGGGTTTGATTTCACATGCTGATCCGGATACGAAAGCTGCTGGACTACGAAGATACGAACTTGGATATCTTCAGTAAGCGAAGGAATTAGCACGACACGCCATGCGTGAGTGATTGATACAGAAATCAACCCTTCATTCACTTTACATAATCGAAAAAATGGCCACTTGTTTCTATTTGTCTATATAATCTAAATTGTCCTTATACCACTAAAAACTGCTGCACAAAATTTCAAAAACGTGTTTGATGTATTGGACAGGTGCATCTTTAATATCATCTAAACGGCGCTTTTAGAACTAATTTCCTTGACAGGGATCTGAGCTATCTAGCTGAAACCGCTAAGCTAGCTGTGTTATTAGTGGCTTCAGGGCTCGACTGAAGTACTGGCTTTACCTGCTATAATTGTCAGGACTTAAAGCAACGACCCATTAAGGATGAATCTAACGATCCCTTAAAGCGAACTTCTTGTGACCAAGAGCACTTGGATTCGGAAAATTTTCCAATCAATGAAGTTCTTCTTAAATAAAAAAAAAACCTATGAATTGCTGTCTTTTATACAGTCCTGGATATCTATATTGTCTATTTATATCCTGGTAGGAGTTTCCGAGATCTTGAATCTTGGATGCACCTACGGTAACCTGTATTGGACGCATTTAATAGAATCGAAGACAGTGGCCCAGATAAGTGAATAGAATCCTTTGTGAGGCTTGTCTTTAAGAGAGAAAGGACGAAGATCGTAGGAAGTTCGTTGTCGATTTCAGCCAACTCGACGTCCTTGAAGTGAAAGAAGTGAAGAGAGTATTACCCTATTGTAGACGGGTGTGTTCGTGCGCATCGTGGCCTCGAATCATTATACCACACCCACATGCTTCCAGTAAACTTAGATTACGTGTCCTGATCTCCTTCCATATTTGACAGTCCATTGTCCTCCTATTAGATATTATAATACATTATCCGAAGAATTGTTATTTAATTCTGTAGTATTCAAAATCAAATCCGTAGGCAAGATCTTTGCAAATATGTACAACAAAAGCCAATTCATGAATGAAGAGGATCATTTATTTCTACTGGCTAATAAATTTCCCTGGTACTAATTTGACTATTTCGATCTAGAATAGAGATTGCCACATTAGAATAATATATGACTCTCCCTATATGTAAAATCTCGATTCCAGATAACAGATTCTGCTATATTCTCTTGGTGACAAGTTATTGAAGAATTGTTTCTCTCGGAAAGAGACATTAGATAATTATTAGATGTTTTGAAATCTTGAAAAATGGTTCTTTTTCATTAGGGCGTATCAGTTTTACCCACAAATAAGAAGAATTTCAATTTCCAATTCAAATTTTGTGAAAATGATGAGCTTGTTATATCAAGTTGAATCCGAACATGAACGGCAGCCATTCGTCGTTAAAGTCACCATAAACGTCAGAAATACGGTCAAGACCGAACATTGAAATGTATCCCTATTATTCCTCTCGTTTTTATCTCGATCGTCGTTACCTGGAGTAGTTGCAACTTTAGTATTGGCGGGTTTCGATAAAGAGTCCGGTCTCGTGACTCTCTCGAGGTGTTCCGTATATCAAGCGAAAAGTCACCCGATTGTGAAGAAGTGTGTTTCTAAGTTTATATATGTGTAGATATTATAAAAAAACACATAGGTAAATAGGACCTCGAACACGAAGTGCAACAGACATGTGAGAGAACACACGCGTTTCTCAGTCTCGCATCGTGGCTTTTTCCCACACGTGGTTTCTTAGACAAGCCACGGCCCCTTGCCCTCTCTTTACCTTCTGGGTTGACTTGACTTCACAGTCGTAACCCCCTTCTCAACCTCTTCGGTTTGCCATTGCATACATTTTTTTAATGTTGGGTGCTACTTGTCGGTTACAAAAAAAGTTGTAGTTCTTTCAAAATAAAGGGATTTGTGATAATATAAAGGTGAAGAAGGTGAGAAACAACAGGATGAAGAGGTATTACTAGGTTGTTGAAGTAAAACATACATGTTTTAAGAGATAAACTGAGATGTTGTACTACGGGAAAACATGCGTGAAGCAAGGTAGGAAGACTAGTTTTCTTATGGAAAAGGTTACTATGATATTAAGGAAAAATCTACATCTTTTAAGGGAAGAAGATGAATGCTCTAAAAAAAAACTACATATGCTTCTAAAAGAAAGGCATGATTACATTCTTAACAAAAAACATGGTCTCTTAGGAATAATTAACATGTTTTAATGGACGAAAATACGGAAAAACACATACCTATTTTTAAGGAAATAACATGTGCAGCGGAAAAACATATAAACAATATCGTTGTCTCTTTAACGGAAAACGTTGCTTTTTCCACAAAGCTTTTATGTTCAATCAAAAGAACATACATATATGTTATAATTGAAAAGCACATGCGCATACGAAAATTTCCATTCGTTTTTAAATAAGAAAGGGTAGGAAAATGCGTATAGTACTTTGACCAAGACAATACTTTAAATAAAGAAATGCTCTTTTTTGAAGTGTATATGTTTCACAGCAATATCATTCGGTATCAACCCAAATTCTTTGGTTTCTCCTTAAAGAAAAACAATTGTTTCCTTAGACAATATTCCAGATTTACAAACTATATTTATATCCAGACTAAGGGGACCTATCTAGGGAGAATTATGCAAAACAGGGGTTTTTGTATAATTCTGGAATACATTTTCCCTAAGACTGACAAAAATATATTAACCGGAAATTAAAGATGCAGCTTTAATGATAATTTATTCACCCAGCAATGGATTAATACCTACTCGGGAAGAATAATTCGTCTCAAGTCTTTGTATTTCTTTTCGAGTGGTCTTTTTGAGGACCAAGAAAGGAAGGTTGAAGAGGAACTTCCGGTTCCATCGGTTTCTTCCTCGATTCGGGGTCGACATCACCTGGCGATGAGTCAGAAAAGAGTAGAGTAACTTCCCGAATGCACCTGCTGCTCGAGCCCCGAATCGCGTAGCAAGTTCCATCCGCCATTAGATAGCACGCTTCACTTTCTTACAACTCGAGCAGACTTGTCAGTTGAACTTTGTTGTCTCCTATATAACTATACTGTATACTTTATAATACAGGAACATGCCGTAAAAAGAAGGGGACGAGTCCTCCTTCATTGTATGTGAAACGAGTCCCGGATTCATGGCCCAGCGACTTGTGACATCATAAGACACTCCTGATTGGTCGCCTTGAGGTTTTTAATTTATTCCAAGGGTTGTGGCCGCGTAAAAGAGTACATCACGGATTTGTTAACTATGTTTTACGAAATTGAATGCAACTGTAATTGCAATAATAAATTTAAAAATTAAAATGTATGCGGTTATAAAGTTAGATCATTTTTTTGTGGTTACTGAGGTGGTTACTCAGTTATTTATAGAGACGTCGTAATGATTGTCAGTTGAAGCTAACCTCAAACTAAATGTAGTCAAGGATGCAAATTTAAAACTATAAAAACTTTTAAATTCAAAATTGTAGTTTCGAAGCTGAACAATCAAACTGAAGCATTTATAGTTGATCAGTTTCGAATCTAAAATATTAAAAATTGCACGATTGTAGAATTGGATATTTATAAGATACAAAATTCAACTATTTAGATTGACGAGACAATAATATATTCCAAAATACATAATGTTATAAATTGAAAATATTGATATTGATAAATTGAAATATATGAAGATTCAAACTTGTTTCGGCCGTGACTATTTTTCAAATTTAAACATTAAATATTAGCACGAAATTCTTACAGGGAAAAGAAATGAACACAAGAGAATATTATTCTGAATGCGGAAGATCCAATATTTTCTTGGTCCAAAAAAATTGTTCTTGTTTCAATAAAATGTACTTGATAACAGAAAATTAAGTTTCTTCATTCAAGTATATTTTCATGAGACGAGAACATTTTCTTGGATCAAGAAAGTTACAGTGTAGAAATAAAAAAAGAAATGTTTCAAAACTAAGAATCTAACGATCAAGTGTGGATCACAGACTCTTAAATGTCTCCTTTTAAAGAAAAATAAATAAATAAAAACAAAGAGGATAGAAAAAAGCAGCATCTCTATATCCGGTCATTGATCTGAATTTATAGAGTGGGAACATACCAATTTTGACGATTTTAAATTATGATTTGAAAGTCTCTGATAGCAAGGGATTTCGGATGATTACCATAAGTCAATAACCTATATGTACAATTGTACACCGATTATTCAACTGATGTTGAATCATACTGTGACATAAATAAGTGGGACCTTGTTGACACGATTCTAGGGGCGTTGTTCGGGTAGTAAACAAGGTGGTTGGTGGTTTAATTGAGAGGAAGAAGTTCATCTGCACCATGTGGACTATGTCAGAGCAGCTGCATAATGGCTGACGGCACGTGCCTCGCCTGTTCCATATTTCACCCAGAAGGAGGACCAAAACCAAAATGATGAGGTCAGGTGCGAATCAGTTACATAAAGCAGCTGCAGGTCCTGATGACCCTCCTTAAAGTCCGCCCACCATGTCCTCTGTCATCTCTCTCCACTTTTCAAAAACGTATTTAAGAGCAGATGTAAAAAATGACTACATTATCTTTCAGCTAATAATGATGGGGTATATTTATTTTAAAAGATACTTAAAGTGCCTTCTTCAAGATCTTCATTTTCTATGTACAAAGAATATGAATTTAAATAAAAAAAAAACTGATTTGAGTAACAATAAATTCAAGTGGATAGAGAAGGGACTTGTTTACCAAACAATTGAAAGTTCTTTGGGTTAAATGCAAATGATGTACTTATATTTATAGTCATCAAGATAAAATAAGTCTTTTGTCAATGTGTAGGAGACAGAGGAGACACTTTTAATGAATTTTCGGCGACATTAAGGAGACGTGGGAGGTCGCATAGAAAGTGGGCGAAACCACACTAGAGTCTACTTAGAGTCTTAGATCCCTCAGGTCCTCGTACGACTGGTGAGTCACCATAAAATGCATTATACTTCCCTTATTAGTACCGTAACCACATAATGCTTTATATGGATATGGACTTTCTTTGAGCAAGCCGAATCTAGGCAAATTACGTAAGCTTTGCAAATAACTAATGAGACTTTACAAAGAAGTAATATTCATCTTCTTCCTAATTGGAAGCATTATTTTCTTGATAGGTAACATCAAAAGAACTAATTCTTAAGAAAAATTTACATATTTGAATGTAAAAGATACATGTTCTAATGAAAAACACACATTTAAAAAAATTACATGCTATAACACAAACACGTATATGCTTTACAGGAAAAAGAATAAAAGATACAAAGGCGTATGTACGGTTTGATAGAAAGATACATGCTTTCAATACCAGATATATTTATTTAAACAAAAACTTGAACATCTTTCAGCAAAAAGGGTGTATAATTACTTATATAATGACAAGTAAGATAATGATAAGAAAATGTACTTTTAAAGAAAAACATGGATCTCATCGAACGGGACAATATACATACATAAAAGGAAAAAACATATTTGTTGTTTTGTAGGAAAAACCTTTAGTTTTAATGGAAATATTGTTCTGACAAGGACATATCAGTTACGTTTCTGAGGAATTACAGCGTTATATTTTCTCAACATCATTAACAACTGATTGCTTTCATGCAATAAATTTATGTGTCTTTACTTGATCAACATATATAATTCATCATCCGGAGGAAGTGTCAAGGGAAGAACATCAAGATAGAAAAAAGGCTTGTGTCTAGACGTGAAAATTGCATCAGCAGCAAAGTAAAAAGCACACGATTAAAGTGCAAGTGCGATAAGCGACAGCTTTCCTTACCTCTAGTCTAGGGTAGACTGCCAATTAGAATAGGAAAGCGATTTTGTATGCTTTGCTAATTATACTTTAGTTGGGTCTGTGGATAGAGGTTTAGGGCGATAAGGAGGGAAGCCTCGCGTAACACGGAGGCATGTTCAGTCTGTGCATGTCTTTAATTTGGATTAATTCCCTATCCAGTGGGAGTATCAATACCTGTGTGCAGCGAGGACGTTCACTCGCGCTTTCGCACTGCTCGCAGAGAAGCCAAAGTCACGAACTGTTCTACTCGAACCTTGAACCCTATGAAGATGGCGTGGGTGCAGGAAACGCGGATACGGACGAAGCGATGTCACCGTCTCCTGCCCTCACTTTACAACGGTTCTCAACCACTGTTCAATTTTACAGTTTCTAAAAAATAATTACCTATATTCGTCAGCAAATTTACTTTTATTATATTGAGAGGAAAGACCATAAAAAATCCGAGGAGAAACTGGGGTTGTCAAAAGTGGCTAAGTTTCACAATGACAAAATGATCTGAAAAAAAAATATCACGTAAAAAAGACAATCATCAATTAAGAATGTAAATGGTTTTTCATCCACACGTTATAGATTCTAAAGTTATAAAAAGTATTTTGAATCTAAAAACACTGGAAACAAGGTTCATATGTCACGAGATAAATATAAAGAGTTAGGAGAAAAATTAGATTTAGTAGTAGTATATTAGATTTAGAAGTAGGTAATTAAGATTCTGGTATTTCAGACCTTTAAACTTTTCGACATCGAGTTTTAAAACCCTTACGTAATAATAGTATCATAAAAGAAAAAAATGGATGTCTATATCGTCGACATCAATGCATAAACAGACTTTGTAAGTTCTTCCTTATTATATAGAACATGTTTCTGTGCAGTGTTTTGTTTAAATGGTTATTATCGTACGTAAAAAAATGCACTTTATTCATTAGAATATGTGTATGACTTTCCGTTAGATCAAAATGTGCGTTTTTCTTTTAACAATAAAAGTGTGCCCTTATGCATTTTTTGTTTCTTTCAAAACATTTATACCCGTTTCACTATAATACGTGGTTATTCCCTTCCAAACAAACTAAAAAATACATTCTACCATTAGAACATCCATCTATGGCTTTCCATTATACAATATGCATGTTTTTTTAAAATATCCACATTTTGGTTTTGGTCTCGTGATTATATATTTAGCAAAGACCTCAATTGAATTGTAGTATTTTAAGTAGCTATCTAATCTGACATGACACCGTGCGCTTATCTTGAAATATGGAAATAATGCGGAATTAGAATGCCAGAGATAGAGAGTTGTTTATCGCTTACCACACTAAACTAAAATCTATGTGAATTTTTGTTTCTGATTTTGAAAACACTATGCACAATTTCAAAAAGCATTCTCTCGATCGAGAAATTTAATTTCTTTAAAAACAAACTTTACGAAAGAAAATTATAAAATATTTCAATTATTTATAATAATAACGTTGAATAATAATTGCAAGAATAATTACATTGACAAATTGTGGAGTTTACTACATAAGAAGTAATTTTCTTCACTGCGTCATTTATACCTGAGAAAAAGCACAGCAATGAAATAACATTACAAACGATAATTCTTGTCATAATAAATTCCGGATCTAGTTTGCGATAAACGCGATGTGACTTGTGATATTACAGATATGAATCGCGGTCTACTTTTTACCCCATTTCCGTTGAAGGAAGATCCTCTGAATGAGCAGAAAGCGAGTTGTGTTGAAAGCAAAAATAAATATCCTACTTTTTACTTTACCCCAGATTTTTATACGATGCGATATATTTTTATCAAAAAATTGGAAGTACCAGTCGATATATACCAGATAATATAAATATCCTATAGTTGCCATTAGGATATTAAGCTATTATTTTAAAATACCTTTTTTACCTGGAGCCTAATGAGACTATAAAGTATGTTTTCAATCAGAGAACTCATTTCTTCGAGAACAATATCGGAAATTGTGTAAAAACAGGGGTTGTACTGAAGTTCCCATCACGTTTCACGATTTTCAAAGTTGCCTCGTTAATATTACACCTTTGGCAATTTACTACAAAAGGATACGAAGCAGGATACCTTTACCGCTCGTAAATGTTGATCTTAAAGCAAGAAGAATCGGAAACCGATCATCATTGGACTGAAGCAAGTGAGTTTTATTTCTGCACTAAGTACCAAGTACTGAGACTGGGGGGTCATAAAATCAACAAGTACCGAATTTACGAGTTGTTTATATCGGAAGGAAGAACAATTTTTTTATCAATAATATTTGCCAGGGAAAATTTGGATTCAAAGTTTTTTCTCTTGCAGAATTGCATTATCATTATCTTCTTTCCTTATAAACAATCAACAGGACAAACAGCAGGAAAAAGACAGGGGATTTTATTTGTCAGGGAAAGTCAGGCATTTTGAAAAAAAAATTTTGCAAAAGTCAGGGAATTTCTATAAGAGGTACTTTAAATAACTGTCAATGCTAATAAATTTGCAATTGTTTTATTCTGTTTATAAAAGATTTTATGTTAAAAATGTTACCAGATGAAGATTCTGGTCACTGGCTATTAATGGTCAGTAAAAATGCAAGATTTTTCAGGGAAAAAATGTGCAGTTTCCTTCTTCTGACGATTATATTTTTAGTTACAAATTTAATTATTTTGTTGAAAGTTCTATAATTTTGTTAAAAAGTCATCCTTTTCGGTTGAAAGTTAAACTATTTTTATGAAAATTTATATTTTTGGGTTTAAAATTAAACTTTTTTACAATAAACTCGTCTTTTGGCTTGCAATTTTCATTTTTTTTCGGCTTGAAAGTTCAACAATTTGGACTTAATTTTTTCTTCTTTGGCTATTATGTTAAAAAATCGTTTTTTTCGTTGTTGAAAAATCTTTTTTTCTTCGTTTAGAATTAATTTTTTTATTGATATTTGAAATATTCTATTTTTGGTTGATGACTCATGTATTTTGTTGAAAATTCGTATTTATTGGTAGAAAAGAAATCTTATTAGTTGAAACTTCATCTTTTTGGTTAAAAATTAATTTCTTATAATTGACAACTGAACTATATTTTGTTGAAAATTTGTCTTCTTTGCTAGAAAATTATTCTATTGGTTTAAAAATTCAACTATTTTGTTCAAAATTCATCTTTTTGGTTTGAAAATTCATCTCGTGTGCTAGAAATTTCATCTTTTTTTTTTGGCTCAAATATCAACTATCATATACATATTTTGTACAGAATTTGTCTTTGCAGGTTGAAAATTCCACATTTTGGTGACTATTTGAATTATTTTCTGTTTAAAATTGATACCACGCTGAAAACACCAGTTCCCGTTGGATCACTGAAGTTAAGCAGTGTTGGGCGCGGTTAGTACTTGGATGGGTGACCGTTCGGGGAATACTGCGTGTTGTTGACCCGTCGTGGGTGTGGTGGACCCACACTGGTAGTATTTATCCACCTAGAAACACTACCCGAATCGGGTAGTGAGGCAATGAACTTTCGAGTTCGAAATGCTAATCAATTTTTTTTTTTTTTTTTTTTTTAAATTGAACTCTTTGGTTGATTTTTTCCCTTTTTTGGATAAGAATGCAACGATTTAGTTGAAAATTAAATTTTTGGTTAGAAATTCAACTGTTTTACAGAAAATTTATATTTTTACTTGTAAGTTTAAAAATTTGGATGATTTTTTTTTCTTTCCTGGCTAAAAATTCTTTTTTTGTTGAAAATTCGACTTTTTTGGTCAGAAAATTCATTATTTTATTCGAAAATTCAGCTCTGGTTGAAAATTTGACTATTTTGTTCAAAATTCGTTCTATTGTTGAAAATTAATTTCATTTTATAATGTATCTTTTTTAGTTGAAAATTCAACTACTTGTTGGAAAATTCGTCTTTCTTGGTAGAAAATTAATTTTCTTGGCTGATAATTTGTCTTTTTGCTTTCAAATTCATCTCTTTTGATACAAATTTCATAATTTTTTGGTTAAAATATAAACTACATATTTAGTAAAAAAAATCAACTATTTTGTTGGAAATTTAATTATGTTGTCAAAAATCAAACTATTTGGTCTAAAAGTTAACCATTTGGTTGAAAATTAATTTTTGTGGTTGAAATATCAACTATTATATATTTTTTTTAAACTTCAACTGTCTTCTAAAAAATTCGTCATTTTGGCTTGAAAATTGAACTATTCAGTTAAAAATGTAACTGTTTTCGTATAAAGTTTAGTCTGCTGTAATTAAAATTCGACCATTTGGTTCATAACTCATCTCCGTAGGTTGAGAATTAAACTATTTTGTTAAGAAATTCCTCTATTTTGCTTTAGATTTCAACTATTTGAATGCAACTATTGTTTAAACTTTTTTTTGAAATTTAACTGTTCGGTCGAAAACATGTTCTTTTGAATTGAAAATTTATCTTTTATGATAGAAAAGGCATATTTGTTTGTTCTAAATTCAACTACTTTGTTCAAAACTTAATTATTTTGGTAGAAAATACAAGTGTTTTCTTGAAAATTCGTCCTTATGGTTTGAAAATTCACCTTCTAATGCTGGCTGAGTGCAGTCGTCCCGAAAAATTGGGGAAGTTGGAAAAGGGGATGAACTAGTCCCGAAAATTCGGAACGACTAGCCAAGCTTATGAAAAATATTTGACTACACATTCTGAAATTCGGGACGACACACTGCGTTATATGGTAGAAAAGTAATATTTTCTGGCCTGATTAAATAAACATATTTAAAAGTTTTGAATTATAATCAGAACTTTTTCAAATTCATTTATAAAAGATTCTAGGTTAAAAACGTTACAAGATTAAAATACTGATCTTTGAATATTAATGGTCAGGAAAAATGAAAAAATTTTCAGTGAAAAATCAGGTAAAAGTCAGGAAATCTTAAAAATGAAGTATTTCGGCCACCCTTTCATTTCTCGTGGAACTTATTCATCCAAAATAACCCAAAAGTTAGTTTTAAATTATGTACGTTGGTCAAATAAATCTTCTGCAAATTATTGCAATTAACAATAATTTGTGCAAGTGGCACGAGAATGTATATTTAAAATAATTGCATGGTAAAAAGATCATTTGCACCCATGTCACGACAGCGACAGTGAAAGCAAACCCACAATTCTTAATCAGGAGGGACCCATAGCAGATTGGACATCCGCAGCAGCGAGTGTATATTTAATTGTTTCCGGAAGTCTCGACGCAGGGTTGGCAGGTCCCTCTCATTTTCGTGGCAGGTGTTATGAGAACAATGACTAGGGTTCTTCGTTCTGTCCTCCAGATCTGATTCCCTGTTCTATTTACATGATTCATTCTTATCTCTTTGCCATATTGCGCCTTATCACACCTAAGTGCGAAAGGGGCTGTGACAGTTGTTGACACTGTTTTAGTAAATCATGCTAAATTGCCGTGAAACTTAAGGGCCGTCCATAAAGTACGTTATCCCCTTTGTGCTATTTTAACCCCCCCCCCCCCACCCCGTGCAAAGGTTTTGGCATGAATCAAGAACAATAAAATTTTTTTTTTTAAATCAGACTTTACAGCTCAAAATGCTCTTAAAACAGGGGAAATAGGGTGATTTTTCTCGAAAACAGGGGAATATTAGGTGAACAAAAGGGGAATAAATAAGTTCATTAAATAAAATTAACGTTGATGCCATAATCAATTTAATATAAAACGCTTTAAATGCCGAAGATTTCAAGTCAAAATATATTTCATGTTCAAACAAATTGTTGAATTTAAAACCAAAAAAGTTTTTTTACCAAAATTGATGAATTTTTAACCTAAAAAGACGATTTTTCAATAAAATAGTTGTATCTTAAACCAAATAGTTAAGTTCTGAACACAAAATGTTGAATATTTTCGAAGACATTTGCAATTTCAACAAAGTTCATTTTCGACCAAGAACGATACATTCTCTGCCACAAAAGATGGATTTTCAGTCTAAAAGGACGAATTTTTAACAAAACAGTTGAATTTGCACAGAAAAAACATGACTTTAACAGAATGCTGACATTTTCAACAAAATAATTAAATTCCTAATAAAATACTTGAATTTTCAACCTACAAGCATGTAGTTTCAACCAAACGGTCGAATTTTCAAACCAAAAAAATCCAACAAAAAACAGTTGAATTTTTATCCAAATAGTTTGATTTTCAAGCCAAAAAGACAAAGGCATTCGTTATTTTTTATTCATTAGAAGGCAGTTGAATTTTCAACAAGAAAATTTGAATTTTCAATTAAAAAATTCATTTTCAACCGAGGGGTTAACTACTTGAATTTTGGGTATATACCAAATTAAAAGATTACATATAGAGATTGCACAAAGATTGCAAGATTTCATGGACATCACAATAGAAGTTGTACAATGCATGAATAGCCTAACAAAACAGTTTATTCTTTAAAGAAATAATTCAAATTTCACAAAAATGGCTGCATTTTTAACATTTAAATATTATTTTTCAACCAAGAAGATTAATTTTCAACTGAAAGAAGAATTTTCAACAAAATAGATGATTTTTAAACAAAATATGTATTTTCAACTAAAAAAGATAAGTTCCTAATCATAAAAGGAATAGTGAAATCGTCAATTAAAAAAATTACTTTTCAATAAAAAAACGAATTTTCAACCAGTTTGATTCAATGCAAAATGACGAATTTGTAAAATTCTTGAATCCTCAACCAAATAGATGAATGTTCAACAGAAAATAATCATTTTGTACCCAGAAAGATGAATTTTCAACCACAGAGTTAACTTTGCAAGCTAACAAGTCAAATGTTTTAGAAAAACTTTTACACCAGATAAGATAAATTTTCAACAAGAAAATTAATTTTCAATAAAGAAAGATCAATTTTCAACTAAATAGTAGAATTTTCAACAAAAAATATAATTTTTCAACCAAAATTTGAAATGTTAAATTTTTAGTTAAAGAAATTGATTAAAAAATATGATTTTCAACCAGTTGAAGTAAAAAAAAAGGAATTTTTAACAAAATAATTAAATCCTCAACGAAAAAGATGAATTTTCAACTAAAAAGATTGATTTTCTACCCAAGAAGACGAATTTTCAACAAAATACATGAACTTTCTACTAAATCTACGATGTTATTTTTCTAAATTATTTAAACGCTTCATTGCAAATTATTTTTTAATGATGTGTATTTTGAGGCGCTGATTTCCAAACATTGCCGTGAAAGTACCCGCAAATATCTCTGTGCAATATATTGATTTATCATTGTATTTTTATTTGTTGTTAATAAATATGGTAATAATGTATCGTTTGTATTTGAGGTACCATAATTCATTTTGTGGATATTTTCCTGTCGATAATACTTGCACTGCTACGCCGCCCCCATTCATGATATTCTGTGCATTTTTTTAGATCTTTATTTTATAATTACGAAATAAATTTTCAACGACGTATTATTTCAATTTAAAATTATAGTAATTGTTATTGATATTTGTTTCCAGATCTACTACCTTGTATGAGTCGTGCACTTCAAATCTTTAAATGATGTCTTGCCTTTTACTGCTGATAATAGTAATCGTAAATGAAATAATTCTACGTTACATGGATTCACTGAATTCATTCTTTCAGAACCTAATTTTAGCAAGAATTTAAGTGGTAAAAACATTTTAACAGACGAATATAAATAGTTATTCGAAAATTGGGTCTAGTAAGTCTACAAATTCGGTGTCTTTATTTTGATGTCTTATAACTCTTGGTCAAACTTGAATTTGAGACACTGCATGCTTTTTACATTCAAATTGAAAAATCAACATTATGAAATTTCTGAATTTGAAATCATTTTTTTCCGTGTCATCGCATCTTCTTTTGAGTTAAGCAAATAATTGAAAATTAAGAATTTTAAATTTGAATAAAATCAAATTCAAAATATCATTTAACGTCAAATAATCAAGCTAATGTAAAGAATTCCTGAAAATAAAACAAGAATTCAACGATCAAATTTGGATAAACACCACAAAATGCTCCTATTGCAATTCCTAAAAACAAGAATATTTGTTTCTTTGCACAAAAATAAAAAATAGGAAAGAAAAATGAGAAATTTTTACAGGGTGCCCACCAGTTCCCTTTTGCTCTTTTCCCTGTCTCTTTTAAAGCCCATTTTTCGCAATGTTAATGGTAAATCGAGATATTTTGAGTGATGAAAACAAAATTTCGGTTATTATTTTAGGAAGGAAAGGCATCTGGAGGAATAATAGTACAGAAGAGATTTTAAAATTTTCAATCATACAATCTTTGGTTTCTCATTCAGTCAAATCAAAGCTATTTTAGGTGGGTAAAAATCTTAAGAATCTCATTTCTTCTTTAGTTTCTTGATCTTTGATTAATCTTGGTTTCTTTTGGAACCAAGAGCTCAGAGCTTACTTAATTTCTAAAAATTATTGTTGCGGGCTGAAGATGGAGCTAAGAAACAACTCTAAGCGCAACGGTTGTCGACTTTCCCTGTGTTTTCCTTGTGACTTCCTCATAAAAAACATCCCTGTGTTTTCCCTGTTTTTCCAAAAAATGGGCACCCAGTTTTAGAAAAAATGAGAGAAAAATGATTTTTAAAAAATTTCGGTGGCCTCAGTTGCATTGTTTTCAATTGGAATGCGAAGAAAATTCAGTGTCTCCAATGCTCCTTGTCGGACACCATTGTACTTCCTAATGATTTTTGAGGATAAGTCCGCAGTGTCGCAACCTATTATATAGTATTTTACAGCGTAAATTCCGCCTTTTAAAACTACCTCAAGGCGGAAAGAGTTCAAGTTTGACCAAGTTACAAGACATCAACGTAAAGGCACCGAATTAATTTGTAGACCTAATAGTGATCTACAAACCAATTACGCAGAATTGATGCACTCCTTGCTCAAAACTCGAATGAAAAAGCTTTTTTTTGTAATAAAGAATACAGTAATTTCGAAAAGTTATATTACTTGCTCTCCAAGTCTTAACCGTCATCGTAATATTATCTTCGGATGTGTGCAAATACAAATACACACACTCAAGTAAAATACTGAAAGAGATAACGGAGAGTCGACTCAAGTGGGCATCCACTGTCATTGTACGTTTTACTCGAAAGATAACGTACTCTCCTGTGTACATTTTACTCGTGTACTATCGTCACTAGATTTCATCTTATCTCCACTTCTTCAGACTAGACAAGTGTATACTTTTTGTTTCAATATATAATCTGACACAAAAATGAAGATAAATCCTGAAAAAAACTTGCGTCCTTTTCTCTTATCGATTGAATTTCAATCTTTACAGGTGAGCAGTTCTTTCAAAGAATTCCTTTTAGGACATTTTGACATTGTCGGTAGCGCAAGTCACCTCTGGTCTTATCTAAATACCCGAACAGGGTTGGAAAAAATTTTCACAAACTGGTAAGGGAACGTCCATGATTTATGTATTGATGATTTTTGAAATTTTAGAGCCCTGTCCCCTATTGTAAGGATTAGCAAGATTTTTAAGACACT
>CAKNXH010000146.1:143619-209434 GCA_932178445.1 Andricus quercusramuli | reverse complement strand
AATATTTCTCGACCCCCCCCCCCCCTAACGTATTATTTTATATTTTTTACTCTATATATGAAAAATATATCAATTATTTTTACCGTAAGGGGTCGTCCATATATTACGTAACGCTTCTAGGGGAGGGATGGTCGAGAAATATTACATAACATTTTTCTAAATGTTATAATTTACAAGAAAGTTAATTAACATAACAAGTTAATAATAATAGTAATATAAGGAATTATTCCAAATGTTTTATGTGTACAGTTTTCGATCAAAAATAATAATATAGATTTATATTTTTTTTTAAATAATTTTTGATCAAGTTACAATTTTTTGAAATATGTACTGACAAAAATGAAGTTTTTTGTACTTGATTAAAGGGATACTTATTAACAATTTTCTCAAAGTATTTCGCATAATATTAGTTCTGTTCGAACGGAAGAAACACATCACTATTTTCTTTAAAGTCGAGATATTTTTAAGATAGTACTTAAGCCACTTCAAAATAGTCAAAGACACAAAATTATAATCATTAAAAGTTGTAATGTTTCTCTTTAAAGAAAACTAGAAAAGATATGTGTAAACTTTTTTTAATTTGGAATAATTATTCCATTGAATAAATCCAAGAAAATGTATAATTTTTATTGATACTTCAGAAAATTCTATCTTGATTAAAAATAACTTTTATGGGGTTTCGAGGAATTTTTATGGATTTTAAAATATTTAAATAGACTTAAAAATATTTTAAGAAATTCCAACAGACTCGGAAAGATATCCACGGATTTTGAAGACTTAAATAAATTTCAAACAGATTTGAAGATTTCAAGAAGTCTCACAAGATTTTGAAATATCTTGCGGAATTTTTACGTTATTTGAAAAATTTAAACGGATTTATAAAACTGAGAAAAGAATTCACAGAATTTCAAAGGATTACTATAAAGAAATTCTTTTAAATTCCAGTAAATCTTTTGAAATATCACGATATCCTCTGAAATCCGTGGATATACTTTGAAATCTTTAGAAATCTCTTAAAATTCTATGAAATCTCGTGAAATCATCAAAACCGCTTTAAATCTCTTAATATTTGTTAAAATCCGTTAAAATCTTTTGAAATCCCGTGAAATCTTATGAAATTCCTTCAAATCTTCGAAATCCAATTAAAATCCCCTGACATCCTGCAAAATTCGTGAAAATACTTTTGTATCTCTTGAAATCCTTTAAAATGCTTTGGAAATCTTTTGAAATCCCTTTAAATCTATTGAGGTCCTTCGAAATTCCTTGAAATCCTTCAAATATTGTGAAAATTCCTTAAAATACTTTGAGATTCTGTGAAATATTTTGAAACCCTTGAAATCGCTTGAAATCTCTAAACATTAGTTAAAATCCTTGAAATTCGGTGATATATTTTGAAATGTTACGAGATCCCCTCGAATCATTAAAATCCCTTTAAAATTCACTGAAATCTTTGAAATCCGTGAAAATTTTTCCAAATCTCTTGAAATCCCTTAAAATATTCTAATATCCATTAAAATGTTTTAAAAGCCATACAAATTCCTCGAAATCCCTTACAAATTTCGGAAACACTTTGAAATTCCGTTTAATCTTGTAAAATCGTACGAAATCCTCTCCAATCCCTGGATTTATTTTAAAATCTTTTGAAATCTCGTAAAATCTTCTGAAATCCCAAGAGATTATCGAAAACTCTTTAAATATCTTAAAATCCCTTAAAATCCTTTATAGTCTTTGCAAATTTTTTGAAATATAATGAGATTCCGTGAATTTTTTATATTTAAAAATCTCCTGAAACAAGCACAACGTACGAGCTAGTACATATTTTTTGATTCCAAAAATCATTTTGTCAGAATGTGTATTTGCATTTATCCCAATTTATGTATTTTAAAATAGTACTTACGCTACTGCATATTTGTTGAATCCATGTAAGAAAATAGAATATAAACTCACCTGCAACAAAATAATAGAAATGGTTTAGAATTAGTTATTGATAAACAAAGGAATCGAATTTCATAAGAAAAAAAATACTGTCTTCAAACTCATTTTTGTAAAAAGCTGTTTTGTACAAAAGATGAAGCCCATCGCATGAGATTTAGAGGGTGCGCATACTGCTTACCAATCTCTATAAATCCCTCTATAAATCACATAAAATCCGTTAAAATCCTTTAAAAACGTTGAAAATCTTTTCAAATACTGTGAAATATTTTTAGAACTTATTTCATTCCTTCAAATCCCTCCAAACCTTGAAAATCCAATTAAAATCTCCTGAAATCCTACAAAATTCGTGAAAATACTTTTCTATCGCTTGAACTCCTTTGAAATCCTTTTAAATATCAAGATCCCTGGAAATCTATTGAAATACTTTAAAAACTGTGTTGATCCCTTAAAATTCTTTGAGATTCTGTGATATCTTTTAAAACCCTTGAAATCCCTTAAAATCTCTAAGAATATGTTAAAATTCTTGAAATTCCTTGAAATATTTCGAAATATAACAGGATCCCTTAAAATCTTTGAAATCTCTTTAAAATTCATTAAGATCTTTTAAATCAGTTAGAATCTTTCTGCATCACTTAAAATTACTTAAAGTACATTCAAATCAATTAAAATAATGTAAAAAGCCATACAAATTACTCTAAATCCCCTTAAAGTCCTCTATAATATTCGGAAATCCGTTGAAATTTCATTTAATCTTTTGAAATCTTACGGAATCCTCTAAAATCCGTGGACATACTTTGGAATCTTTTTAAATCTCTTAGAATCATTTGGAATCCCGTGGAATCATAGAAACCGCTTTAAATCTCTTAAAATCTATTAAAATCCCATAAAATCTTACGAAAATCCTTAATATTAATTCAAATCTTCGAAATTTAATTAAAATACCGTAAAATCCTTATAAATTCGTGAAAATAGTTTGGTGACTCTTGAATTCCTCTGAAATTCTTTGAAATCCTGTAACTTTAAAAAATATATATTTTTAAATCTCTTTCAAAACCCCTTGAAATCCTTTGAATTTTACGGATATCATGCACAATCTCTGGATATCCCTCAAAACGATTGAGCTCATTGGAAATCCCTCGAAATCCTTATAAAACTGTAGAAATCCCTGAAAATTATTTGAGTTTCCCTGAAAATTTCTTTAAATCACCGAAATCGTTTGAAATCTTCAAAATCCCATAAAAATCCCTTAAAGCACATTAAAATCTCTTTGAAATTTATTGAAAACTTTTTAATACGTAGGAATCTTTCCAAATAATCTCTTGCAATCCCTTGAAATGCTTTGTAATCTTCGGAAATCCTTTAATATTCCGTTTAGTCTTTGAAATCTTACGAAATCTTCTAAAATCCGCGGACATACCTTGGAATATTTTTTAATCTCTTAAAATCCGTTAAAATTCCTCAAATTCTTTTGAAATCTTTGCAAATTTTTTGAAATCTTATAAAATTGCTTCACATCCCTTCAAATCTTCAAAATCCAATTAAAATCCCCTGATATTCTTCAAACTTCGTTAAAATACTTTGGTATCCCTTGAAATCCTTTAGAATCCTTTCAAATCCCGCCACTTGTTTTGAAACATTTCCCCTGAAATCTCTTGAAAAGCTTGGAATTGTGGAATTCCTTAAAATTCTTTGAGATTCCATAAAATCTTTTGAAATAATTAAAATAGCTTGAAATCTTCAAAATCCCATGAAAACCTTTATAATGCCTTTAAAATCAGTAGAAATCCCTTAAAATCTCTAAAAACGGTTAAAATGCCTGAAATTTCATGAAATTCGTTGAAAATTTTTCAAACCGTGGGAATCTTTGCGGATCATTTGAAATTCCTTAAAATATTTTAAAATCCATTAAAATCTTTTTAAAGCCTTAAAAATTCCTCAAAATCTCCATTAAAATCCTTTATAATACTCGGGAATCCTTTAAAATTCTGTTTAATTTTTTGAAAATCTTATGAAAATCCTTCAAACCCTTTCAAATCTTCAAAATCTTCGAAATACCAATAAAATCCCCTGACATCCTTAAAAATTCATAATAATACTTTGGTATTTCTCAGAATCTCGTTACTTTTTTTAAAATGTTACGAAATCTCTTTAAATTCTTTGAAATCCTTCAAGATCTTTTGTAATACCTAAAACTTTTGTAATCTATTAAAACCTTTTTAAGCCCCTTGAAATCTCATGAAATCACTAAAAATCTTTGGAAATCTTCATAAATTCCATAAAAATGGTGTAATCCTTTGAAATACTCTGCAGTCCTTTGGAATACCTTAAAATACCTTGAAATTCTTAGATATCACTCTAAGTCTTTCCAATCTTTTGAAACCTCCTTTGCAGCGTAAATAACTGATGTATTGTATATAACACGGGAATTCTGGGTCAATCTAAAAATCTACAACCCCTCCCCCAAATTGAGTAAAAATATAAAATCTTACGTGCGGGGGGGGGGGGGGGCAAAATCTTACGGATCCTTACGAAAGGAGAATAGGGGGTCTAAAGTTTCAAAAATCATCCTCATTTAATAATGGATGTTCCCTTACCAACTCTGCCTTTTGCAGCAATATTTTCATATGCGAATTTTAAGGATTAGAATGTTAAATGAAGAAATTGAAAGTCGCATGACCATAACATGTAAAAGAAGTAATTTTCTTCTAACTTACTGACAATTCTGTTTTTCACAGCAATATTTTTTAGTTTAAAAGTAAAATTGCGGATTTTAAGGATTAGAATGCTAAAGGAAGAAATTGAATGTCGCATGACCATAACATTATAAAAAAAGTAATTTTCTTCTAACATACTCTTAAATTTAGAGAACGTTCTTCGTAGAATAAGCCTAATTTTTTTCAATGAACATTAGTTTTGAAAGTGGCATCAAGCCAGCCTTGAAGCTAAACGCACAACAAAGTTCAAGTGGGGTTATTGTACGCAGATTTTGTTTCTACTTAGCCTATAAGCAATAGGCATATACATGTGTGTGTGTGTGATAAGCATGAAGAACATTCGTCACTCTTGACCTTTACGGCAAATGTGAAGTCAATTTCATACATAATATGATTCCGTAAGGCATATAAGCAAAAAGTTCCAAGCTAGCCAAAAAAACTCTGATGTCCTGGATTCTGTCCTTAACAATAAGTAGTCATCATAATTTTGCAGTTAGACACAGTCCTCAACAAATTCCTCACTGCGTGCACATTTCCATAACATCATGTTCCTTCTACTGCGTGATTTGCATTCAAAGAATAACATAATGAGTTAGATATAGAGACTCAATTTTCAGAAACATATAAGCATAAAGAAAAATTACTTCTGAGATTTTGTAGAGTTATATTGATTCAAGACAAGAAAGCAATAATAGGTCCAAAAGCGATGACTTTGCAATTACTTTCAATTTTTTTGTAATCATCTTGCAATCACTTCACACAGACAAAAAATTTGTTAATATCTCTCTATAAATTTGAATCAGTAAAGTATAACTGATTGTCAGTCAAATTCTACTAATTGTTGTAGCTAGAATACAGCCACTGATATTAGTAAAAATATACTGATTAACTTTATTAGTTGAGCCAAATTTTCAATTTTCCAAGCTAATATTTTTAAAGTATTGCGAATGAACTTCACTTTTTTACTATTATTCTTTATTCTATAAATCATCCAAATTTCCATTTATTTATTGCAGGCTTTACAGTATTTTCCCTATTCCCCTTTTTTCTCCTTTCCCGCTTTTTATATGAAAATACTTATTTTTCTGTTTGAAAATTTAACTGCTTTGTTGAAAATTCGTCGTTTTGACTTAAAAATTCAACAATTTGGTTGACTTTTTCTCTTTTTCGACTGAAAAATTTCTCTTTTTTATAAATTACCCTCATTTTGTTCAAAATTGATCTATTTTGGTTAAAAATACAACTGTTTAATTAAAAATTATTCTGTCTTGTTTCAAGTTTCAACCACTTTGTTGAAAATTCGTTTTTTGTATGTTTGAAACTTAAGTTTTTTAACATAAAATTTAAATATTCCATTGTTAGTTGAAAATTGATCTTTTCTTGTTGAAAATTCATATTTTTTGTAGAAAATTAATTTTCCTGGCTGCAAATTCACCTTTTTGGTTTGAAATTTATTTATTTTAATTAGAGATTGATTTTTTCATTTAAAAATTCATCAATTTCATTGAAAATATAGCCATTTTGTTGAAAATTGTATTCTTTTTTAGAATTCATTTTTTTGTTAAGAATTATTTTTTCAACTGCAAATTTAACTATTCCATTTTTGGTTGAATATTGATATTTTTGACTTGAAAATTAATTTATTCTGGAGAAAATTCGTCGTTTTGGCTTAAAAATTGGATAATTGTGTAAAAAAGCCATCCTTTTTGGTATAAAGTTCAATTATTTGGTTGAAAATAAACATTTTTGTTGAAAATTCATATTTTCGGGTCTGTTTAAAAATTCACCTCCTTTGGTTGAAAATTAAACTATTTTGTTGAAAATACATTTTTTCGGTTAAAAAATGATAATATTAGTTGAAAATTCATCATTTTAGTTGACAATTCAACTATTTGGTTAAAAGTTGACTGTCTTGTTGTTGATATTTTGTTACAAATTCATTTTTTGTTGAAGATTCATCATTTTACTAGTTGAAAATTCATCTTATTCCCCTGTTTTCAGAGCATCTTGACCTATGAACAGAGTGTTATCGTTACAGTGGAAAAAAAAAATTTTTAAGGAGACTGTTACTATGTATTTTACTATTTCAATCAATGAAATTAAAAAAATAACTGAGTCATATGTTGGAATCCTTAGTATTGATTTAATTAGTATAATTTTTACTAATTCAGATTTAGAAAGATTACAGGGGTCTTATGTGAAAATAGTGACAGCATATAGCTTTTCACTAAAGCTTATCGAATCTTCTGTAATCGTTACAGAATTTTTATGTATCTTACTGATTGACGGATACTTTCTGTAAACAAAAAGAAAATTCGGTAAATCATAGAGAAAATTCTGCAAATCGCATAGAATTTTCTGTGATTCTTACAGGAAAATACATACTGTCACTATTCTCTTCGAAATAATTTGCTTTTTCTGAAATATTCTTAAATAATTAATTGTTTGATGTATTGGATTTTAGATTTATTAAGTTGAAGAAGCTTCAACTAAAAAGACTTATTGACACTTCCAGCGCACAAGCTGCCAAATTTAAAACGTATTAATTTTAAAATGTCCGCTTTTACAAGTAAAATCAATTTAAAAGTTAAGAAATTTAAATCAGAATAAATAAAAATTCAAATTCCTCTTTAACGTCGAAATATTCAAATTTAATTGCGAAATTCTTTAGAATAAAATAAAAAACAAGAATCTAACGATCCTGGACAACACTTTAATGTCTAACACTCTTGAATGTCGCCATTCAAATTAGAAGAAGGCCGCTCCTATTAATCAGGATTCGGTATAAATAGCCGATTAAATGAATCAGCATGGACTATTCATCCGGAAATTTGGGAATAAAAAACTTGGATTTCTAACCTAGCTATTAATACGAAAAATGTAACTCTATATAAAAATCGGAATTTCATGAATTTGCATAAGTTAAAATGTTGCACATTCTATATTGAATTAATTTTAGTAAAAAATGATAACTATGGGGCACAAAACCATGAAGATTGCAAGAACGTTCTTGGGACATTCCTAGGACGTCAAATGTCAGTCCAATCAACGTCTCTAAGACGTCCAATATTCTAACGATGTTCTAAATACGTCTTAAAGACATATGACGTTCTCGGGACATCTTTCGTACCGACATTAGACGTCTTAAGAGCATCCCTAGGATGTCCAAAAGAAATATTCCAAAAGACGTCTTAGGGATGACCCGAAGACGTCTCTAGGACATCCTTTTTTTGCCCACTGGGAATTTGTAATTAAATGAACACAAAATGTTCATCAGGAAAAATGCAACACAAACAAAAACAGTTTTTGTGTACTTTATATTACAAATTATTGTTTGTTGGAAAGGTGCTAAACTCGCAATCTGTGATAAACAATTTAAAAAGAGAAATGTAGTCCTAGACGACGCACCTAATCTGAACAGATGGTTCCTGAGTCTGCCAAAAAATTAAAAATTAAAATAAAGATGTTTAGTTTTCAATCGTGTTTATACAGACATTTAAATGACAGGTAAGGTTAGCAGTGAAGTATTTAAAAGGTAGCTTTCTATCAGAGCTTAAGCACCAATGTTCATAAAATGAGATTATTGGCTAGAAAATGTGATTCAAGAAAGAAGAACTTATTTCTGTAAGCAGTCAGCCCCCCCCCCCCCCCAGAAATACATTGGACATGGGTTAGTGGTGTGACTTTAAGTATTTATATGACCACAAAAACTAATTGGAACCTTTGATATTTGAAGCAATTTTTAAAATATTTAAAATATTAAAAGAATATTTGTTTATACAAAATTTTGAATTTGCATAGGTCTTTCAAAGGCAAGATCAAAGAGCAGAGGTACACGGCAAATATAACTTACGAGACCGTTTGCATAGGTCCGTTATTTTGTCAACTCACATGCTAAGTGAGCTCAAACAAGCTTTGTGGCTAAGAAATAAAAGGGAACACATGTCGAATTGTTGAACGATGGTAGTGTCTGTGGCCTCTTTTTTGCCGGAGCGGAAAGATCGGCTGACGGAAATTTACTTTGGCCAGGTCGACCGTGACGAAGGTCAGTTTCTCACCGGCTTTCCACCACACCGTAACGTGGAGTAAATCCAGATCAAAAACTATCACGTGAGGGTCGGTCTCTCTACATGGGCATTAAACTCTTTTTTTTCAACACGGGAAATATGGGCATTTTTCACGAAAATGGGGGAATAAATTCTTTGACTTTGGTCAGTTTGCGTAATTTTTCTGTAATCTATGAAATAGGGTGACTTCATGAAGCTCTTCATCTGGGATGATTGCTAGAGAAATTGATCAGCAACCTGTGCCGGAGCAGTGTTGCGCAACGTGCTGCTTGATTAAGCAAACAAATGAGATGAATTTTCAACCAAAAAAGAAGAATTTTCCACCAAAAGAGATGAATTTCCTACGCAAAAAGACAAACTTTGAACAAAAGGGACCTTCGAATTTTCAATTCGAGAGAATGAAGTTTAAATAAGAAAGATATTTTTAAACCGAAAAAAAAACTGACAATCAAATAATTGAACTTTCAAGCAAAAGAGGCGAATTTTTAACAAAGAAGTAGATTTTTTAACCACATAGTTGAATTTTCAACCAAACAAACACGAATTTTCTACTGAAAGAGAAGAATTATCAACCTTAAAAGACGAACTTTTTAAACAGAAGAGTTGATTTTTCAAGTAAAAAAAAAGAAAAAGCTAATGTTTAAAAAAAAGAATGTTAAACACGAAGAAATGAATTTTCATCAAGAAAAGTAATTTTCAACCGAGAAAGATGAATTGTCATAAAACTAGTTGAATTTTCAACCACAGTTGCATTTACAACAAAATAGTTAAAATTTCAAGTGAAGGACGAATTTTTAAGCAAATAGTCGAATTTTCAAAAAAATAAAATAAAATTTAAAAAAAACGAATTTGCAAAGAAGAATAATTTTTCAGTCAATAAAGAAACCAACATTTAAAAAAAAGTTTAATTTTCAACAAAAAAGTTTATTTTCAATAAAATAGTTCATTTTCCAACCAGGGATGAATCTTCAACCACAAAATTAATTTTTTACAAAGTATTTCAACTTTTAACGGAGTAGTTACATTTTTCACTAAAAAATATGACTTTTTCAAAAAATAGTTGAATTTTCAACAAAATAATTAAATTTTCCACCAAACAAGATGAATTGTAAATTAAAAATAGAATAGTAGACTTTTAAAATACAAAAGTTAATTTTTAACCAAAATGATGACTTTTCCATCATAAGATGAATGTTCAATCCAAAAGGAAGAATTTTCTATCCAAAAATACGAATGTTTTAAAAAGCAGTTGAATTTTCAAGCCAATAGCGGAATTTTTAATCAAAAGAGATAAATTCGGAACCAAAAATATAATAGTTGACTCTTCAGTCAAAAAGAATAAACTTTCAATCAAAAACAGTTGAATTTTCTACCAAAGGATGAATTTTTAATCAAAAAGGATGAATTTTCTATCCAAAAAGACAAATGTTGAACAAAACAGTTAAATTTTCGACAAACAAATACACTTTTTAACCAAATAAATGAATTTTCAATAAAAGAATTAAATTTTAACCAAATAGTACAATTTATGACTGTAAAAGAGGTACATACTGAAGCAAACATATAAAAGTAGACCTTTCATTAAAAAATAATTATTTTTTATGAAATTTTTAAAAAATGATATTAAAAAAATTTTAATGAAAAAATGCAACCATTATTGGTTGAAATTATCTTTCAACCAATAATGGTTGTATTTTCTTATTAGGTTCTGTTAATTCAGTTCGCATTTGATCGAAAAACGAGAAAAAAGGGAAGTTCCTTTAAAAAAAAAGAGGAAAAAAGAAAAGGAGGCATATAGGGGAAAGAGTTTAAAAGTCTGTATACGTAATTCGCATCCGAGTCAATAAGACCCTGAGCCTAATGTTATAATTATTGTATGAGCTGGATGTACGCGTGAGAACATCTGGTAATTTCTCACGCCCAGTTTTGTTATGGAATAGTAAATACTTTATACTGAGTCAGCTCATTCAGAAAATGGTAATCTTTAAGTTCAGGTGCAATTTAGGGTTCGTTTGAGATGTATCAAAATTTTAGATCCAGATTATCGGTTAGGAACTTCAGCTTAACGTATTTAGGGATGGTGTAAGATAATCCACTTTAATCCTTATGTATTCTATTTCTAAAAATTTTGATAATAATGATTGATGGACGAGAGGTTCCAGGTTATCGATATGAAAGATTTTCTTGAAACTAGGGGAAAACAATAATATTAAGTAGATAAGATTTTCTGACAATTTTTTATTTTTTTAATATAAAATTGTGGGAGTTAGGTTAGTTTGAATTGTTTTGATGAATTTTTTTGAAAATTAGATATTTTAGAAAGTTTTCAAAGGATTTCAATCAAATTTATTGGTAATATGTGGAATTCAGTACTCTCTTTTTCTATAAACATAAGCCAAAAAAAATCAAAATTTTCAGTCAAAAAATGTCAACAATTTTTTGATTTTGAATTTTCGTTTACAGATTCTATTTTTAATGTTACTTTTTTATGGGCAAGTTATTCCTTATGATTTAAATTTTAATTTGAAAGAAAATTTTGTAGCCTCTCCTGGTTGCCGAGTCCATAGGATATATATTTCTTAACCGATTTAAGATTTTTTCTAGAAATACTCTGCATTAAATTTCTGACAAATGCAAGGAAGCCACTTGAATTTTTTTGTGCTTAACTATACTTAAACAAATACAGCATCAAAATTGTTCCTTTCAACGATATGATTTTTTTTCTCTGAAAGAATTTCTTAAATAATTGTTAGTGTGTTTAATGATTATAAACCATTTTTTAAACAAATTCTTCAGTAAATCAGTTTGTTGTATGAAAAAATGATTTTCTCTTTATATTATTATAATGGTATTAGTAAAAACAAATGGCATAATTTAGAAATTTATAAACAATTTATAAAGTTATAAACAAATTTTTAACTCAAATAGCCTCATGGATTGACCAAATGACATATAGTAGAAAAGTTAATATTATAATGAGAAAATTAAATGAAAAACAATTTTTCATAAAAAAGAATCTACATTATCGATTGTTTCAATAATTTGTTAAATAATGTATGTGATGGAAAATCTAATAGCACCATCAATTTTACAGAAAAAATTACATAGAGGCCATGTATTAGATCATTTTGTTCTCAACTCTATTTTTTATGTACATAGTATAATTAAATGCGTCAACAGGTGTCGTCTCTTAGAATCTAATGATGCTATAAATTTTTTTGCAACTCATATTTTTATACAAAATTTTTTAAATAAAATTGTTTACACAATCAAAAATTCCAACTCCTTCTTCTGGAAAGATAATCTTTTAATGAAATATTCTCATTCCAATGATAACTTTTCTTCTATGTCAATTGGTCTGCTCATGAAACTTAACAGGTAACAAAATTGTTTATAACTTCAGAAAGTTCTTTATAATTTTTCGTTACCAAAACCATTTGAATAATAAATTACAAAAGTTACCACATCGACAACCTACATTTAACCTCGTTAGTCGACAACCTTAACATATTTTCCAAAAAGTAAATTACAACGAATTTAGGACAAAATAATTTCTTTTCTATAACAAAATCATACACTGTTGAATTTATTTAAATAAATTGTTCATAATAATTAAATACCATTTTTAATAGAATAATTATTGTGATTTCTAAGTCTACGTTTATTATTAGTTCTGTCTAATAATTTAAGGGATTGAAGAGATTCATTTAGATATAAGAAATCATATCGTTCAGATGAAAAATTTTACCGTTGTACTTGCTGAAGTATTGTTAAAAACATAAAAAAATTAGAAATTGTCTTCCTTAAGAAAAAGTGAAGCATTTAATTTGATAAATTTGATTTTTAATCCGTCAAAGTAGTTCTCTTGGCAAAAATAAAATCTATGCAAACAAAGTTTTTCTATGATTTTAAAAATCAAAATAATATTACTGATAACGTCACTTCAAAGGAATAACATTATTTTTAAAAACAAAGTTTTAAGACATTCTTCTCAACTCTACTGTTTCAAATATGGGAATTAATTTTTTCTATGGCTGAAAACGTTAAAACATTTTTTTTAAAAGATAACATTTTTTTTTTAATTACCGTAGTACCATACTTAAAGATTATTGACTTTTTTTTAAATTGGAAAGAGTGGAGTTGTAGGAAATGTTTTCTTCCAAAAATAAGCCATGATTCATTAAAATTGAACCATTTTTAAAAACTTGGTAAAAAGCGACAGGAAAAAATGCACTTCCAAAAACTATGTTTAAAATACTGATTTTTCATAAGTTTTAAACGTGACATACTTTCCTTCCCATACTCCCCCTACAATCCCCTACTTCCCCTTCCCACACTTAAAACATTGCTTGCCTTCACTCCTCCAAATTATTCCTCATCTACTTCCCCTACTTGCCCCTCTCATTTGCCCCACTTCTCATACTATCTAGTCCCCCCCCCCCCCATTTCCACCATTTCTCCTTCTCATACCGTCACCTACCGTCCTACCCTACCCTATATCCCCTACTTCATCACAAATGATTTCTCCTGCCCCCTACGTTTCCACTATTTTATCTCCCTTTACTACTCCTCTCCTCCTTTCCTCTCACTTACCCCACTTCACTACCCTCATTTCCCCTCACTTTTCTTCCTCATATTTCTCATCACTTCCTTTACTTCTCATCCCCTCATTTAGCCTCACTTCCCATCTTATAATCTCCCCTTACTTCACCTATTACCCCTACTTCTACTCCCATCATTTTCCATCACTTCCTCCACCCCCCAACCCTCATTTCTCCTTACTTCCCATCCTATCATTTTCCCTCACTTCATCTAATACCCCTACTTCCACCCTCCTTATTTCCCATTCCTTCCACTACATCCCATCCCCTCATTTCCCTCACTTTACCTACTACCCCTACTTCCACTCCCCTCATTTCCCCTACTTCCCCACCCCGCATTTCCCCTCATTACCCCTACTTCTCCACCCCGCATTTCCCCTTACATCTCCTCCTTAGAAAAAAGTATGACGATCGACACCCGACCGAAACTATGAGGGTTTCTGCCCGGGGCTACGAAACCCTTGAAAGTAAAAAAATGACACAAGAGGACTAATGGAGTAATTCTAGAAAGAGAAGTGAAGTGAAGGATTTCAAGCGATTTAGTTTATACTTTTTGTTAAAAAAGCACAATTTTTTAAAAGAGAAGATTACATCAAATGGTTGATATTTTTAAAATCAAAAGATAAGAGAGATTTTTACAATTTATACTTCCATAAGCCCAAGAGCATGACGGGTACGATTATCAGGGCTTATGGGGGTTTCGAAAGCAAGCAGAAAAGGGGAGAGGGTGGAATAAATTCGCGGACGTTCCATACATATACATTATCTGGGACATACATATTTAAACCTCAAACCGTCTAGCTAGGCGACTGAATGACTGCAAACTGCACGATGGTTTGTTTGCTCATCCTAAGAGTTATTCCACCCTTTTGCTTTGACATTCATAAAATTCACGATGTTCTGGTTTATTTTCAGAATTGATTGGTGTATTTTAAGCTTATTGGGATTTTCGTGAAAAGTTTTGTTTTTTATTGGATTGAAACCCTATTAATTCAAGATTAATTGTTTTTATATCGAGAAACGGTAAATGAAGGGTGGTAATTCAGAACTATGTATAGGTAACCAACAACATAGAAATTTTACAAAAGAGCGAAAAAATAATCTGTAAAATCGAAATCACTATTTAAAGATAAGATCTCGGATAAGATAAATGTTCTCTCCCGAGCCGAAGTATTGTAAAATCGAGGCCGAAAAAGTTTGTGAAAAATAAGTTATTCAGGTTCGAAGGAATGGGTGTGGAAGTTGATAAACTCAAAGTGACACTAACCTAAAATTGGACCAGACTTGAGTGCAGAGTGCGGTAAAAATTCAATTTTTAGTTTAAAAATGAAGTAAAATCATGCTTTAGAGATATTGAGTTTCTGAATATGAGTCAGTAAAGTTTCATTTTAAAAAGTTAGCAATTTTCGTGAAAATTGACCCAAAAGTTTTGAGATGAAAATTTCATGGGTTTTTAAAATGGGCTTTAGATACCGATTAAGTAAAGAATTTTCAATTTTTTGCAAAAATGAAAACTTGCTCCCGAGATATGGGAACAGAAAATGAGAATAAAGATTTTTTGATAAAAAAAAATGATTCTGCTCCGCAAAAATGTATAATGAAGATCGTGATATCACAGTATTACAGATATTTTTTTGCTGAAAATCTGACGAAAATCCAAAAAAATAATTCTCTCTCATTAAATGATAATAATTTCATTAAATAAATACATTTTTTAAACATCATTGTACCAAAAAATGATGTTTTGAAAAAATCCTTTTACCACAATGTGTATTCAATTTTTAAAGAAATTTTGACGCAAAAAAAACATACATTATTTCTACCAATGCCAGTTTCAGGGAAAATGTGCCCCAAGGCATTCAATTTTTTGGGCCCCCCCCCCCCCCCAAAAAAAAACCCTCTTCAAACCTTTGCATATATTTTTCCATACATATTCTATTAAATCTCCTCAAATTATATCACCAAATATGTTAAGTGATTATTTCAACAAATTAATTCTATGAAAATATTTTTAAATATTTTTAAACATTCCAAAACATTCGCAAAATTATAAAAAAATAATCTTGAAGATTTTTAAACAATTTTGTTTATTCTGCAGAATTTTAAAACATTTTTAGGATAAATTTAAATAATTAAAAAAAGTTTGAAAAAGTTTGAAAGCTTTGAAAAGAATAAAAAAAAACTTATGATTTTTTCATCATTTTACGTTAATGTTGATAGACCTCAAAGAATGGCAAAAACATCTGCAAGATTTAACGGCAATTTTTTTAATTTTGGAAGATTTTTCTATATTTTTTGGTAGACATTTTTTATTTTTTGGTTAAAAATGCAACTGTTTGGTTGAATATTAATCTGTTTTGGTTGACGCTTCAAAATTTTGTCTTTTTCTTATGAATCACTCTCTTTTTTATTTAAAGTGAAATCTTTTTTAGTTCAAATATCAAATATTAAATTTTTCGTTCGCAAAGATTCATTATTTTATTTTAAAATTCATTTCTTTAGTTGCAAATATAACTATTTCGTTGAAAAATGGTCTTTTTGGTAAAAAATTAATCTTTTTGGTAGAAAATTCATCTATTTGGTTGAAAATATAACTATTTGGTTGAAAATTTAACTATTTGGTTGAAAATTAAGTTTTTTGTAGAAAATTCATATTTTCGGATAAAAAAGTCAAATTGTATTCGGGTAAAAAAAGTCAAATTATTTTCGTGTGAAAAAAGTCCAATTAAATTTTTGGTTAAATTTTAATTTAATATCTGAAATCTTCAAAAATTGTTTTGAGTTTTCCAAAGAATCTTAGGAAAATTATATTTATATAACCTTAGAAAACAAATCAACTTAAAAAATAAGTAACTACTCGAAATGTTTATTTTGTATACAAATTTTTGTTTCTAAAAGTAAAATCTAAAATTGGTTAGGCATTGACTTTTGCAAGTTATTTTGAACTTGATGTCCCTAGACATTTACCAACCTTTGCCTATGGGGTAAACCGGTACAAATTTTTATGAAAGATGACTGGAAAAAGAAGTTAAAAAAACCTCTGAAATTTATTTTATATTTTTTATCACAGTGGCTGTTTAAGCTTTATTAACCTAAAGATCAAATTAATGGACTCATAACTTATACTTTATTAAGCGCATTATGTAAATTCAAGCATGGGTTCTATCCACGTTCAGGAATCTCTTTTGTTTCTTGATCAAGAATTTTATTTTGCCTTCACCAACTTGAATTTAAATTGATAATTATTATTACACGATCACGTTCGACTACAGTCTTTCTACTTACACATTGGCTCATTTTAAATCAGCCAGTATAACGAGAGATTTATTGTTTTATGGAAATGTTCTAGGAATCGAATCGAAGGAAATGAATACATAGTAGGACCTAAACGTATGAAAAAATCATAAATAAAATCAAGGAAATTACTTTACTATTTTAATAAATAATCAATTAAAATTTTCCGGATGAAAAACGTGGGAGAATAAAAATGGATAAAATAGACATTTGTATTAATTTCTCATAAAAATTGTAAAAATTCATAATAACTGATTTTCTGAGTCTAATACAGGTTGGCCCGAAAACTTCGTTTTCAAAATTCCCTGACTTTCCCCTGATTTTTCCATGATCAATTTTTCATTTTCCGTGAACATTAATATTCACAGACCGGCATCTTGTAACATTTTAACGGACAATATTTTACAAATGGAATAAAACAATTTAAGATTCCAAATTTTTTTAATTATTTATTTCAACCAAAAAGATAACTTTTCTGACATAAAAGATGAATTTTTAATCCAAAAGGACAAATTTTTCAGTAAAACAATTAACTTTTCGAAAAAATAGTTCAATTTTCAACAGGATAGTTGAATTTTCAACACTTGAAAATGAATTATTCTGAACCAAATGGTGGAATTTTCAAACAAAAAAGATCAATTTTCAACCCAAAAGGATAAAGTTTCTGTTCAAATGAATACATTTTCATCAAAAGAGTTGAATTTTTGATAAAATGTTTGGATTGCTAACCAAAAAATATGATTTTCTGCCAAACAGTTGCACTTACAATCAAATACTTTAACTTTATAACCGAAAAGTACGATTTTTTAACAAAATAAACTAATTTTTAAGCAGATAGTTGAATTTTTAACAAAAAAGATACATTTTCAGCCAAACATGAGAAATTTTAATTTTCAATAAAAAAAAATTTCAACGAAAAAAAAAAATTTTGAACAAAGCAATTAAATTTTCAACCAAAAAGATGAGTTTTCAACTAAAATTATGAGTTTCCCAACAAAAAAGATGAATTGTCCGTAAAACAGTTTATTTTTCAACTGAATATAAGAATTTTTAACAAAAACGTTAGTTCGTAATGAAACAGTTGCATTTTTAACCAAAAAAGACGACATTTCAAACCGAGAAGATTAGCTTACTAGAAAAAAGACGAATTTTTAACTGAGAAAGCTGAATTTTCAACCAGAAATGGAAAAGATACATTTTCAGTTAAACAAAAATGTTTAAAAAAACGAATTTGCAACATAATAGTTAAATTTTTAACCAAATAATACATTAAAAAAAAAAAATTAGCGTAGTAATAAAACTAAAATGATGGAATGTCAATAAAGGGAAGTTATTTAACAAATTAGTTGAACGTTCAACCAATTAGTGCAATTTCCAACGAAAAAATATTGATTTTCAACGAATAATGAAATAGCAGATAAATAAAAATATTTCAACCAAAAAATATTTTTATTTTAAATAAAAAACAATTGAATTCAACCAAAAAAGCGAATACTCATAACAAATAGTCAAGTTCTCAACTAAAGAAGAATTTTTTTAAACCAAACAGTCGAATTATTTTGCAAAAAAAAAAATGAAATTTTCATTGAAACTTGTTAATTATTCAAACAAAAAGACGAATTGAAAAAAAATTGAATTTTCAACACCAAATATTAATTTTCAATAAAAAGTTAATTTTCTACAACAAAATAGTGGAATTTGCAATCAAATAATGAAATTTTTAACTAAAAGTATAATAGTAGAGAGGAAGCAACTGAAACAAAATAAATATAAAAAGAAATACGAGGCAAATAATATACTAACAAGAATTATATTGTGGGGGCCGCAAAACTTCATTTTCAAAATTCCCTAATTTTTTCCTAACTAATTTTTCATTTTGCAGGATCATCAGTATTCAAATACCAGAATCTTAATCTTATAAAATTAAAAAAAATAGATTCTTTTATAAACGGAATGAAAAAATGTCAAAGTAAGATTTTAAAAATTCAACTTCATTATCCTTGACAGTTATTTGAAATGCCTTTTAAGAAATTCCCTGACTATTGCTAGATTTTTTTCAAAATCTCTGACTTTTCTGTGACTTTCCCTGCCCAATAAAATTCCCTGCCTTTTTCCTGATTTCCAGGTTTTCCCTAAACACCCGACTACCCTGCTAATAGTAAAAACCCCCATTGGTCTTGGATGTTGGATATAAAAAAATGTAAGCAGACTCTATAAAGTTTGGCCTTTGTCTAGCTTTCAAGATCTTACAATAAAGATTATAAAGGATAACTTTCATAAGGCAGAAAGGGGTTAACCTCGACCATGGCTTGTTTTCCATTCGAAACACCGCACAAAGCACTCACCACACCCTCTTTCGTTCACTTATGTTAAAAAACAGTCCTGTCACGTGTCACGTAACACGCGGACTACACGTGCCCCATATCAAACAAAAAAAATCCAAAATTGCCTTTTTTTTGACATAATTTCTTCGCACATTATCTTCTTTTCCCCATAGACCCAGGCAATACAAGTAATATTGTACTAAAATTATGATTAGTAAAAACAATTACCTAACAACAAGAATAATCCTTTCATGGGTTCTGCATTTTCAACCAAGATACATTTTCTACCAAAAAACCAAATACTTGAATTTTCAACCAAGAAAGATAAATTTTCAACCAGAAAGAAAATGCTTAAATTATCATTCTAAAATACCAAAAGTGGACTTTTCAACTGAAATTATGAATCTTGAACTGCAATAGTTAAAATTTTAGTTATAAAAATTATTTTTCAGACAAGAATAACAAATATTGAACTCTGGAAATTAATTTTTTTTCTTTCTAAAAATGTTTCTATAAATGTACCTAGTTCCGACTCCCAATTCTGGAAGATTTACAACTTACTAGGACCAACAGAATTTGTTTCAGAAAACGTTGTATTTTCATCAAATAACCTGAATTTTCTGCTATAAAAATTTTTAACCAATAACGTTATGGTTAAAGTTTCAGTTAAAAAATTAATTTACAAACAAAAAAACGATCTTTTAACAAAACAGTTCAATTTGTAACCAATGAGACGAATTTTCAACTAAAATTATGAATCTTCAGCCAAAAAAATGAATTTTTAACAAAGAATTTCAACTTTTAACCAAGTGGCTCAATTTTCAACCAAAAAAATTAATTCTCACCGAAAAATGTCACAGTTGATATGATAAGCAGAGGATATTTTTATTTTTAATTAGAAACAATTGAATTCCTTCAAAAAAGAAATTTCTAACGAAAACGACAAATTGGCAACTACGAAAGAAATCAACCAAAATGTGAAATTTTCAAGCCAAAAAGGCGAATTTTCTACAAAATAGATGAATTTAATATAAAAATATGAATTTCTATCAAAAAAGTTAATTTTCAAAAAAACAGCTGAATTTTTAACCAAAAAATATTATTTTTTAACAAAATATTTCAATTTTCAACCAAAAGAGATAATTTCTCAACAAAAAATATAATAAGAGACTTTTCAATTAAAAAATAATTAACTCTCAAGCAAAAATAGTTGAATTTTCTGATTGAGTTCTATAAACTCAGTTCGCATTTAAGCGAAAAAAGAGGAAAAGGGCAAGTTTCTCGAAAACAGGGGAAAAAACAAGACAGGTTAAGTGTCAACCAAATATTTTGAGTTTTAACCAAAAAGATGAGCTTTTTACAATAAAATTGAATTTTCAACCAAATAATTAAATTTTCTACCAAAAAGATGAATTTTCGAATAAAAATTACTCTTTACTTTATATTTATTTTCATTTTAAACATTTTTATCTACATAGTTGAATTTGAAAACTAAAAGAGATTAACTGTTAACAAAAATGGAATAGTTAAATTTTAATTCAGGTAAATTAATTTTCAACCAAAAACAAAAAATTTTGAATTTTCAACCAAGAAGATAAATTTTCAACAACATATATAAAATTTTAATTAATTAGTTGAGTTTTCAGCCAAGAAGACTTTTCTACTCAAAAGCGGAATTTTTAATAAATTATATTTAGATTAGAAAAGATGTTTGGAAAGCGATGTTGTTTGTCTGAGTGATATAATTTATAAAAATATAATGTTAAAGATGGTAAAATGACATACTTCAGACCAAAAGAAGTTTTGGTCTGAAGTATGTCAGTTTACCATCCTTAACATTATATTTATATAATAAATTATATAAATTTTCAACTAAATAGTTTGAACAACGAGTGTGATGATAGTCCAAATCTGTACTTCATTAATTTTTAGTATATATTTTTTCATGTTTAAATATTTTTATCTATATATTTGAATTTAAAGAGAAACTGTTAACAAACAATGGAATAGTTCATTTTTCTTTTTAATAAATTAATTTTCAATAAAAAAAAATCATTTTCTGCAAAACAGTTTAATTTTGTACCAAATAGTTGAATTTTCTAGTTGAATTTTCAAGCCAAGACGAATTTTCTACAAAAGAGTTGGATATTTAAGCCGAGAATATTAATTTCTTACCATCGCTTGATCTGCGTAAACTGTTTAATTTATTTCATTAGTACTATATTTTTTGTTAGGAACTAAGTACCTCCTTTTAAAAATTGATTGACTCTTCTAAAATTGTTTTCAGCTTCAGCAAATATAGTATGGAGAGAATTCTATACACGACACATAAGAAGAGAGAAAAGTTGTAAACTTCAACTCTCTAAGGACTAGTGGGGTCAGGATTAGTGCTATGAGAGGACTTATAACGTCGCCTGTCACTTAGTCTGCATGAATATTTACGATTTCTATCGCAAAAGTCGTAGGCCATCTCTCAAGAGTTTTGAAAATTACACCGATAAAATCAGAAACATCTACGAGAAACTTTTTACAGATTCTGAAAGAAAGATCTTTTTTCAGGAGAACTAAAAAATCCCAAAAAATAAAATTCCCGACACTGTCAAATTCCCGAACAGCTTATAATATTACCGACATGGAAAATTCACGAATAAAAAAATTACGGACAGAAAAATGCCGAATTATAAAATATCCGAACTAGAAAATTTCTGAATTTAAACAATTGAAAACGTTGTTATTTATAAAATTAATTGAATTATTACAATATATTTTTTTTCTTTATGAACAAATATTTTAATTTTTTATATTCGGTAATTTTATAACTAGGCACTTTTATTATTTGGGAATTTTCAAATTCGGTAATATTATAAACTGTCCGAGAATTTTATTTTTCGGAATTTTTCTGTCATCCCATTTTTTCAGTAAATGAATGAAACAAATAAAAAAAAAATGTTTAAGAAAATACTGCACTTAATATCGCTAAAAAATTTTAACTGTCGAAATTTTGTTGCAAATTCAATAATTTTATTAAAAGTCATACTTTTTGGCTCAAAATATCAACGGTTTTTCAAATTCGTCTTTTTGGCTTGAAAATTCCAGAATTTGTTTGAAATCTTTTTTCTTTTTCGACTAACAATTTCTTTTTGGTTTAAAATTCAACTATTTTGTTAAAAATTCATCTTTCTGGTTTAAAAATTCATCTCTTTCTGTAGAAATTTGACCTTTTTTGGTTGAAAGTTGAATTTTTTCTTAAAAATTAAACTGTATTATAGAAAATTCGTATTTTTGTTTACAAATTTCAGAATTTGGTAGAAAATTTAAGAATTTGGTAGAAAATTTAAGAATTTGGTGGAAAATTTACGTAATGTGTTGAAAGTTCATTTACATGGTAGAAACTCCATTTTTTGGATTAAAAATGCAACCTTTTTGTTAAAAAAAATCTGTGTTAGTTGAAGATTCAAATATTTTGTTGAAAATTAATGTTTGTTAGTTAAAATCAACTTTTTTTAAATATAAATTAAATTTTGTTGTTTTTGAAATATCAATTATTATATTTTTCGATCTAATTTCATCTTTAAAAGTTATTAAAATATAATTGTGAAATTTAAAAACAAATTTTCAAATTAAAAAAAACTATCTAAAGCTTTAGGGAATTTAAAATGACGCATTAAAAATGTAATTAAAAAAAGTAACGCCAAGGTAAATCGTTACTTTTTTTAGTAACAGTAACGCGTTACATTTTGAAAGAAGTAACGCGTTACTTTTTGAAAAAAGTAACGGAAACGCGTTATAGGTTTTATGGAAGTAACGCGGTAGCGTTAAAGCGTTACTTTTCACTGGTGACACGTTAAACGAGTAGTTTGAGACATGTGCGCAACAAGACATTATGCATACTTGTTTATTTATAATTTTTAAACAAATTCGTCTAAAATTTTGAAACTTTACTAAATTATGGTTACTGATTTACTGATATAATTTAAAAAAAAATGTATTTTTTAATGGAAAAGTGGAAAATTACTACCCATAAATATTTCATTAATTCTAAAATTGTCTGTGTATAAGTACACCCTTAAACCACAAGGAGAAAAAATTCATCTAATTTTAAAGTATGTATGTATATCTTAAATAAATTTTGAGTATGATAATTATACAAAATAGGTCAAGCGAATATTTTTAAAACCAAAATTTAAGTTTTCTATAAATATTGCAAAGATTTATAAAAAAATTATTTGTTAAAATAAAATCGAAACAGAAAAGAGGTTCATCCTCTTTAAGGTGAAAAATATGGGTCCAGGGAGCGCCATACCCGAAAAATGCGGCAAACACGCCCGAAGGTCAGGTTGCCTGTCGAAAGGCGCCTTAGATAAACGTTCGACAATCTGCTCCCCCTTCCAATATTTATATCGCAAATAATAAAGCAACTTCTCCAAATATCAAAAAAAAATACAGAAGAAAAACAGAGAAGAAAATATTTACCTTTTTTTCTTTCGATGTGTGTACATTGGGGTTCAAGTTATCACTCTTAAGCTAAGTGCAAGTAAACGATTCTGCAGGAGTAACAATGACGCTATTCAATTACTTTTAGTCGAATACGCGCAGCAAAAAGAAGATTTATTCGTTTGTAAATTTTTTTTGTCCATGTTCCACTGTAACTTTTGAAATTATTAAATTTGATGTATTTACGAAAACTTCAAATTGCTGAAGTTATCCATTTTAGAATAATTTCTAATTTGAAACATTCTCATTTAAAAGCCAAAAAATGTCTACTATTTTAGCAATCTAATATTAATAAGTTAAATAATTTGGAAAAAAATTAGATTTGATTTATAAATTTTATATTCAAATTCAAATGATTGCAATCAAAAACTGAAATAAATTACTTGTGTCACAAATTTTCATTATTGGCATAGGTCTCAATCTATTTTTTTTCCTTTTCTTATTGAAATTCTAATTTTCTAAAAATGTTCCAATCAAATTTAATTTATGCCATACGCCCTCCTTTGTTTATTATTCAGCATAACAGAATCTATCCTTAATATTTAAATATATTTAATCAGTAATTTGGTCATTAAATTTTTTTAACTTAAAAAAAATTCGCAAATATTTTTCTACCATTTGAAAAAATGTAAGCAAGCTTAAGTTAAATTTTAGATTGAAAATTGTTAACAAGTATTTTTAGCCTTTTAAAATAAAAAATTCTAACCTATACCTCATGATATTATTATTATAGAACCTCAAAAATATTTTGTTTGGACAAAAAGTTACCTCATATTTTTTCTTTTTTCGATAAACTCATTTTTAGGACACGCACAAGGCTTGAGAAAGTAAGTACAATTACTTTTTTTTTGAAAAAGAAAAATTATGGGATAATTTTTTTACGTAAGATACAATTCTGTTTGATGAGATTATTAAAATATCTAAATTTACGATGTTTAGAAAATATAACCTGTGAAATATTTTGAACAAAATACATGAATTTTCCACTAAAAGAGATGAGTTTTCAACCGAAAATGGCATAGTTAAATTTTCAGTTACAAAAAATTAATTTTCAGTTACAAAAAATTAATTTTCAGGCACAAAAAAAATTTACAACAAAATAGTTAAATTTCAAACCAAAGTGATAAATTTGCAACATAAATAACGAATCTTTAACTGAAACAGTTGAGTTTTAAACAAAAATATGAATTTTCAACCATTCGCGTTTTCAACTACATGAATTTTCAACTGAAAAGATATATCAATCAAAGATTGAATATAATTAAGGTTCAATTTGAAAAAAAACTAATTTTCAACAAAATAGTTCAATTTTAAGTTAAAAAAAAATTATTTTAAACCAAAAAAATGAATCTTCAACTAGAGATAAATTTTAGAAAAATAAATGATGAATCTTCAAACAATAAAAATGCATTTTTAACAAAGGAGCTGAACTTTCAATCAAGTAGTTGAATTTTCAACAAAAAGCCAATTTTTCAACAAAATACATTAATTTTCGAATAAAACAATGGCATATCCTGCTGAACTAGTTAAATTTTTACTTAAAATAATTATTAAGAAAAAAACGAATTTTCAACAATATAGTTAAATTTTCATCTGGAAAAGTTCAATTTCAAATTTGAAAAATTAATTTGTAAAAAAAACGAATTTTTTTTAACAAGAGAGATAAATTTTCAATTAAAATTATGAATTCTTCAACAACAACAAAAAAATTGTTTGACAAAAGAGTTCAAATTTCAATCAAAAATAGTTCAATTTTCAACAAAAATAAGAATTTTGAACTTATTTTCAACCAAAAAAAAAAAACGAATCTTCAACTAGAAATGAATGTTGAAGAAATAAATAATGAATCTTCAACAACAAAAATGCATTTTTAGCAAAAGAGTTGAACTTTCAGTCAAGTAGTTGAATATTTAAGCAAAAATACGCATTACCAACTACAATGATGAATCTCCAACTGTAATATTTGAATTTTCAACAAAAAGACAATTTTTCAACAAAATGCATGAATTTTCAACCAAAGAGATGACTTTTCAAATAAAATGATGGCATACTCCGCTGGATTAGTTAAATTTACAGTGAAAATAATTATGAAGAAAAAAAACGAAATTTTAACAATATAGTTAAATTTTCA
Source organism: Andricus quercusramuli (assembly GCA_932178445.1). Taxonomy (NCBI): domain Eukaryota; kingdom Metazoa; phylum Arthropoda; class Insecta; order Hymenoptera; family Cynipidae; genus Andricus; species Andricus quercusramuli. Next base: position 183,874 of record CAKNXH010000146.1, on the reverse strand, counting down.
TCTGGAAAAGTTCAATTTCAAATTTGAAAAATTAATTTGTAAAAAAAAACGAATTTTCAACAAAAGAGATGAATTTTCAATTACAATTATGAATTCTTCAACAACAACAACAAAATAATTTTTCACAAAAGAGTTCAAATTTCAATCAAAAATAGTTGAATTTAAAAAGAAAATAAGAATTTGGTATCAAGAAAGATTTTTCAGTTAATAAAGAAAAAAGAGTTCATCCAGAATGATTTTTAAGCCAAAAAGACGATTTTTCTACAAAAAGTTTGAGTTTCCAAGCCGACAATATGAATTATCAAAAAAATAGTTAAATCCAGTAATATAAAGCTACTTTGACAAATAAAAAAAAACATTGTTAATTTATGTCGTATAACAATTTACAAAAAAGTAAGCATGCTCTCGAAAAAATTTCTTGACTTAAAAAAAATCCCTGATATTTACAGGTTTTTCCACGTATATAAAAATTTCCTGACAATTCAAGGTGTTCCAGATAAGTAGACACCCTGGTATTCGAAATTTTTCGGAAATAATTTTTCTTTCATAGAATTCATCAACAGACACGTGATCATCATAATAGGAAGGCAAGGTCTCTTCAAGCTTCAACCTTCAACGGACCGAAGATCCGTCGTGAAAACGAAAAATGGTAATATCATTTAAGTTTAAACATTGAAGAGATTTCTTAAGGTCACTCACCTGAACAGCACTGTTGAGGAAACAATTGTTCTGTCCGGGACCATTTAACAAGCCCTTGGTGCTGGCGACGCTGGTGTTATGATCCTTGGATAATATATTTTGACCACCTTGTAGCTGCTGCCTTTCGGACTGCTTGCCGTGAATCTGATGATTGTGGGAGGACTGCAAATATCCTGCATAATCAACTGTGTCCTGTGGTGCAGCCTGCGTCTGCTGTTGCAGGCCCATGATGGAAGTCATCAAGTTGCAACTACATTTGTATAGCCTGAAATAAAAAGAAAACTATCGTTGTAATGTTGTACTTGTGAGAAAAATTGATTTTTTAATCAGGTAATCCAACTTTTTCAGCTTATAAGGAGATGACGTTAGATAGGCAAGGCCCGTTCTAATTACAAATTTCTACCTTGCCGACATCGAGAATGTATGACAGCTCAAGTGGTTCGTGTCCGCGCTAAGTTTCTACAATAGTCTTGACACTTAGCATCGACATGAATCACCTGAGTAGTAGGACAGTCTCGATGTCGAGAAGGTAGGAATTTTTATTTAGAACGGGCCCTGCCTATTCTATATATATATATATATATATATATATATATATATATATATATATATGTGCTGATGACATAGCCAGTGATCTACAAAATCCCAATTTCGAAATTCCCGACTTTCAAGAAGTTTAAAAGGCTTCAAAAAAATGAAGAAACTTAATTAAAAATCCTGGGAAAATTGAAACTAATTTTCTATTCTGAAAATAAATTTTAAGAGAAAATTGTCAAAGGTTTCAAAAATTTTTAAATTATTTTCTTAAATTTCGAAAAAGAATGGGAAAGATTTTCAAGCAAAATCTTTCCATTAGCAAGATTGCAAAATTTTATACAAAATTTGAAAAAAATTTTTTTTTAAGATTTCACGATGATAAAAAATATTTCTCATAGTTCATGGGATAATTTTAACTGGTTCTTTATTTTGGAGAATTAATTTCAAGATAAAATTCGATTTGTTTCTTAAAATTTCAAAAGATTTCCAAATTATTGTCAAAGAAGAATCTGGAAGATTTGAAGGCAAGTTTTTTAATTTTTCAGAATTTCAAGACAAATATTGAAAGAATTCGAACAATTGAGAAAGATATTTAGAAGGTTTAAATGTTTTCAAAATTGTTAAGGAATGATTTTAAGTTTGAAAAGATTTACAAAAATTTTGAACAAAATGTAAATATTTGCAGATTTCAGGAATATAACAAAAAATTCTTGATATTCCTGGGAAAATTTTCCGTTACATTTTACTTTGAGAATTTAATTTTCAAAGAAAATTTGAATGGTTTCAAAGTATTTCAAAATATTATTATATATTCAAAATATTTTTACAAATGTCGGAAATATCTGGAAAATTTAAGGCAATTCTTTTCAATTTTGAACGATTTAAAAAAAAATTAGGAATAGATCGAGTCTTCTAAAAGTCCTGAATATCTTTTAAGCGGACTTGAATTTTTCGTAAAATTTTTCAAAATCTTGAAAAATAAAAAACTATACTTTTTCGACATACCTGGAAGCTTGAAAAAAATTTGAATTTTTTCAAGAATCTTAGAAAAATTATACATTTAAACTTATTTAACTTTAAAAACAAATGAACAAATAAATTTAAAAAAGAAATGTTAGGTGGAGATTTTTATTTTTTATTTTAAATTATTTATCCCCCAAAAATAATGATTCGGGTGAGTTATTTTCCTTTCACGACTGAAAAATGTTTTTTAAGATAAAATTTGAACTATTTAGTTGAAAATTCGTCTTTTTGAATTGAAAATTATTCTGTTTTTGTTGAGGACTCCACTACTTTCTTTAGAATTCATTATTTTAGTCAAAAATTCATCTCTTTGGTTAACAATGTCACTATTTCGTTAAAAAATCGTATTTTTTGGTAGAAAATTCATCTATTTCATTGAAAAATCATATTTTCATGTTAAAAAATTTAACTGTTTTATAGAAAATTTGTCTCTTTTTTAAAAAACTTAATATTTTTTGGTTTAAAATGCAACTGGTAAAAATTAATTTTTTGTTAGGGATTCAGCTATTTTGTTAAAAATTTATCTTTTTTCATGAATTAGACTATTTTTTATTTAAAATCAAATCTTTTTTGGTTGAAATATTATTAATGTTATTTGAAGAATATATTCAATAATTGAATAATAATAATAATCAATGAAACGAAGGTCTTCAACACTTTGAACAAACAAATAATGTTTTCTGTTTAAGGAATATAACATAGAATCCAAGTATCTGTTAATTGCTAAAGTTTTCCTAATTTTTTAGTTACAAATACTTTAAACACATTAGAATTCTCAACAGTTCAGAAAAATTTGTTAAATTTATTCCAAATTTTTTATTCAAGTTTTTGATTTTAAAAAATCTGTATTATTGACCCACAAATTTAACACCTCATTCGAGATTTCCAAAAACATGCATGCGCGCGCGTAGTGCGCTTTTGCTACTTGTCTAATAAAAAAAATCGCATGGCGCCAATTTCGATTATTTCTCGAAAAATCTCGAAACTGCTCGAAACAATTTGAAATTATTGTCGGAAAACCCGCGTCGTTCCTTTTTTCCCCTTTTAAAATAAAAAGTCTGCAAACTTCAGGGTTATGAGAAATACACGGTTATCTAAATAATATATTCAATAACAATAATAATTAATGGAACAAAGGTGCCCAGCACTCTGATATGAAAAATGTAATGTGTAGATGTTTAAAGATTTATAAAAAAGAAGCTTTTTTAATTTTTAAAATGTTTCAAGAGAATGAAAATATTCCTTAAAGTTCCTGGGAAAATTTAAACTATTCTAAAGAGAATATGGACGATTTTAAAGCAAAAATGTCTAGTTAGGAAGATTACAAAGTTTTATTAAAGATTCTATTAAGTTTAAAAGACATTTAGAAGTTTCAAAAAGAATCGAAATTAATTTAGAACTTGAAAAAAAATTTCAATGTTAGAAAAAACGTAAATTTTTGGATATTTGGATATGAAAATGACTGCTTCAAATTCCTGGCAAAATTTATACTGACTTTTTATTTTTGAAAATGAATTTTAAGAGAAAAAGAACAATGATCTCAAAACATCTTCAATTGTTTTATAAAATTTCCCAAATGAATATGAACGATTTTAAAAACAAATTTTTTAATTAGCAAGATTCGAAGGTTTTATAAAAAACTTCGATCAAGTTCAAAATACATTTAGAAGTTTCGAAAAGATTCAAGATTAATTAAAAACTTGAAAAGATTTGTCAAAAGTTAGAAAAATGTACCTACATTTTTGACTATTTGTAAATCCAAATTTTAAAGCTTCTTAGACATTTTGAAAGGTTTCACAACAATAAAAAATTTGCTTAAAATTCCTGGAAAAATCTATACTATTTGTTTATTTTGAAAAATGAATTTTAAGAGAAAATGAACACAAAGATTTGAAAAGAATGCTAAGATTGTCAAAACAGAATCTGGAAGATTTGAAAGCAATTTTGTTTATTTTTCGAATTTTTAAGAAAATTTTTAGAAAAATTCGAATAATTTTGAAAGATATTCAGAAGGTTGAAATGTTTTGGGAATGATTGAAAAATAATCTGAAATTTTAAAGGATCTACAAACAAAATGTAATTTTTTGAAGATTTCGAAAAAATTATCCAAACTTCTTACGAAGCTTGAAAAAATCCAAGAAAACAAAAAACTTTTCTTGAGACTCATAAGAAAATAGTTAATGTCTTTTTATGTTGAAAAATTAATTTTTAAAGATAATTTAAACAGATTCCAAAACATTTCAAAAGCTTTCTACAAATGTCGAAAAAAATCTGAAAGATTCAAGGGCAATTTTTTTAATATTCAAAGATTTTTCAAAATTTTAGGAATAATTCTAGTCAGTTTAAAAGATATTCATTTTAAAAAATTTCAAAAGTTCTGAATATCTTTTGAACTGACTCGATTTTTTTTTTAATTTTGCAAAATCCTGTAGAATAAAAAAAATTATACTTTTTCGTCATATCTGAAATCTTCGAAAATCTCTTTGAATTTTCTCAAAGAATTTATTCGAAATTTTCATTTTGTATTTAAAACCTGCTTTTTTTGGTTTGAAAAATAATCTGTTTTGGTGGAGAATTCTATCATTTTGCTGAAAATTCGTCTTCTATGGTTAAGAATGCAACTGATTGAAAATTAATCTTTTTTGGCCGAGGATTCAACTACTTTGTTAAAAATGAATTTTTTCATTCTAGATTCATCATTTTAATAAAAAATTCATCATTTTGATTAAAAATTCATCTCTTTAGTTGACAATGCCACTATATCGTTGGAAATTCGTTTTTGTTGGGAAAAATTGATTGTGAAAAATAAATCCAAAGATTTTTAAACAATTTGCTGAATAATAAAAGTCAGTTTAAAAGATATTTCCGAATTTTCGGAACTTTTAGAAGATTAAAAATATGTTAAAACATTGAATGATTTCCGAACATTATTTTATCAAATAATTTAAAATTTTCCTAAAATTCCAGAAAAATCCGTAAAAGAACAAAAATTCTTAGAAATTTTGTATATAAATTGTCGACACATGTGCATAATCTTGAAGTAAATAAACAAAGAAGTAAAAAAAATAGTCACTCGAATTTTTCATTTTGTCTCAAAAATTATTTCTTCCTTCTAATTTATTATAATACAATTTTATTTAAAATTCATCTTTTTGGTTTAAAAATTCATATCTTTCATCTTTTCTTTATATTAAAATGACGAATGTTTGGTTTAAAATTAAAATCTTGTTTAGTTGAGGATGCAACTATTTTGTTGAAAATTCGTCTTTTTGCGTGAATTTAAATTGTTTTAATTAAAAATTAAAAATATTTTTTAGTTTAATTATCAACTATTATATTTTTTGTTGGAAATTTATCTTTTTTGGTTGAAAATACAACTACTTGGTTAAAGTTTGAACTGTTTTGTTAAAAAGACATTTTTTACATTCTCATTCTAATGAGAAGGTATTGGTTTTATGTAAAATTTGACTTGGTCGGTTTTCATAAAATCTCCACGTTTTGAGACCCCCTGAGCCAGAAAAAAAGGTTTTTACCAAGGTGTCTGTCTGTCTGTCTGTCTGTCTGTCTGTCTGTCTGTAGGCACGATAACTTTCGAAAAAATAATCAGATTGGGTTGTGCTTTGGCACACTTTTTTAGGGCCTAAAAAGAAAGAACAAGTTCGTTAACCAGCTATTTCGGATAAAAATTCAAAAAGTGAGCACATTTTGAAAATTTTTGAGAACACTTTTTTTGAAGATTTGGAAATTCTATGGACGGTTGTTAGTAGTAAGCAAAAAGAGGAAAAAAATATCCTAATGACTTTCTCAGATAAAAATAAAATTACCAGAGTTATAGCATTTTCAAAATTCCAAAAAACAAACGAAAATGAACATTTTAAGCCGAAAAACGCACGTTATGAAAAAAAGTCAAGAGAAGAAAAACGTTGATTTTTGAACACCTTACAATATTTTCATAATAACTTTTTGAATTTTTCAAAAAATAAAAAATTTAAATTCTGATCGCACAACAAAATAATGAGAAATCAAAAATTCCATTTTGCTGTGAAACTATGCAAGATACGACAAAAGATGACTGGACCAAAATTATGCACCTAAAAAAGATCTACAAATTTGTTATTATTCACTTTTTGATATGACGCGTAGTTTTTGTTTTATTAATAAAAAACAGCATTGAAAATAGAAAAAATAAATTTTTAGACGAATAACACAAGCTACGAAAAACATGACGAAGACAACATTTGTTCATTCAAAGAAGAGGTACAAATTTGTTATGCATCATGTTTCGATAGGACGCGTAGTTTTTATTTTATTCGTGAAAATAACATTGACAGTAAAAGAAATCAAATTTTTGGAAAACTTTGGAAAAATCCATTTTCGTCGTAAGAATATATATATTCAAAATGAAAAAAATAACTTTTTTGAAAAACGGAAAATCTAAAATAACATTTTAACTAATAAAATTTGTCGCTTAATTTATATAATTATTCTTGATTTGAAATTAAATACAAATCGCGAAGCGCGACGCCCAAATCGCGCACCGTAAGTGCGCTCAAACTTTTTTGTTTCTATTATACGGTGCACAGAACCGAGCGTGGAACGGAAGGTTCAAATAAATTTGAAAACAAATATCGAGCGCGAAGCGCGAGTATCTGGATGAGAATGTGTTCCTTAAGGTCGATAGAACCTTGAGTAAATAAATTTCCTTTTCAGTCTAAAATAAAAACAAATTTAACAATCACTTCATATGTAGAGGTTTTGATAATTTTCTAATATTCAGAAATAAACTTTTTCTTTTCATCGAAGTCGAACACGAAGTTCAAAGATCTAGAGGAATCGAGCGTAAAGCGCGATGTGAACACGCCCGAGCGCGTAGCGCGAGGTGAATACATAATCGAGCGCGAAGCGCGAGATAAATATATGATCGAGCGCGAAGCGCGAGATAAATATATGATCGAGCGCGAAGCGCGAGATCCAACAGTTGCGCGCCCTAGGCGCGCTCAAACTTGCGAGCGAAGCGAGCCGCGCGCGAAGCGCGCGATGAGAATGTGCCCGCGAAGCGGGCAGATTTTTTTGGTTGAAGATGCATTATTTTAGTTGAAAATTTGTCTTTTTTGGTAGCAAATTAATCTTTTTGATAAAAAATTCATGTATTTGATTGAAAATTCAATTATTTGGTTGAATTTAACCGTTTTTTCATTTAAAATAAAAATCTTTTCGGATTGGACCAAAGTTTTAATTGTTTCAGCCAAATCTTTTGGTGGATGAAATATTTGGTAGATTCAACCAAAAATTTTGCTTGAATCGTTTAACTATTTATTTTAATCAAACAAAATTTGTTTGATTCAACCAAATTTCAATGTTTATACAAGAAATTTTTTTCTTTAAAGTAATTTGGAAAATAATTTCTTGTCGACAGTAAAAATTGTTTTTATATGGGATTAATAAAATTTTTATTTAGAATGCAGACTGATGGTAAAGATAGCATCACGTGCAGTTTCAAGAAAAGGAGTTTCGGTTAATGAAAAGATATCGAGACGATACTCGAGACAATGAAGTAAAGTGATCAATAAAGTGTGAATGATATTCATAAAAGAAAAGCAATGCTACCGTTTCCATTGTTCTTACATAGTTGTGAGAGACGAGTTTATTTTCTGAGTAAAAAGCCGTTAAACATGATGAAAATACCGTATTGCGAGAATGATAATATAATTTACGTGACTTTTACGACACACGGAATAACTGGTGGGTCTAGTGGCCTGCTAGATAAGGAATTTCATAGATAGAAACTGTTTATACTGATTATGTTGTAATAGTCCTCGGACTCACTTTAGAGATCAAAAATAGTATCAAATCTAAAAAAATAGTGTTATAAAATGTTGCAAGTATTAAAAATGAACTTCAATGAATATTTAAAAACATTTGAAATTTCATATTTATTTATATCATATCATATATAATATCATATTGATTAAAATTTCATATTTAAAAACAACAAATTAGTCTATAAATGACCGAAATTGCTATTTGTTTATAGCAGGCCTCAGTCTTTCTCTTTTTCATATTTTTCCACGTAAATGCGAACTGAATTAATAGAGCCCAATAAGAAAATCCAAATATTTTTGGGTGAAAGTTTCGTTCTTCTCCGTTGAATACTCTACTATTAAGATTTGCGCTAAGAAATTAATCGTTTTTATTTAAAAATTTTATTATTTGGTTGAAAATTAAAATTTTTTTTTTAAAAGTCATATTTCTTGGTAGGAAATTCAGTAATTTAATTGAAATTGTACTTAAAGATTAATCGGTTTCGGTTGAAAATTCGAATATTCCTGGGTTGAAAATTCAACTGCTATTTAGAAATTTCGTATTTTCGCCTAAAAAATTAAACAATTTGGTAGAAAATTTAACTATTTGGTTGGAAATTGATGTATTTTGTTGAAATTGATATTTTCTGGTAGAAAATCAATCTTTTGCTTAAAAATTCAACTGTTTGGTTAAAAGTTAATCTGTTCTAGTTAAAGATTCAAGTATTTTGTTGAAAATTTGCCTTTGTTGGTTGAAACCAACTGTTTTCAAATATAAAATAAAATCTTTTTTATTGAAATATCAACTCCTCGGTTGAAAGCTGAACTACTTTCTTAGAAGTTGATTTTTTTGGTTAAAGATTCATAATTTTAGCTGAAAATTCATGTTTTATTTGGTTATTTTTTTTTCAAACTGAAAATTTAATTATTTTGTTGAAAATTCAACTGAGTGCTTGTAAATTAACTTTTTTGTTGAAAATTCATATTATCGAGTTGGAATTTAAATATTTTGTAGAAAATTTGTACTTTGGCCTAGAAAATGAAAAAATTTGGTAGAGAATGCAACTACTTGGCTGGAAATTGATGTACTTTGTTGAAAATTCGTCTTTTTGATTATATTCGACTCTTTTTTATTTAAAATAAAAATCTTTTTTGGTTTGAATATCAAATATTACATTTTTCGGTGAAAATTATTATCTACAGGTAGAAAATGCAAATGAAAATGCAACTGCTTGAAAATGCAACAAGTTGGTAAAAAATTCAATATTTTTATGGAAAATTTACGTAATTTGTTAAGAACTCATATTTTTGGTTGAAAATTCAAGTATTTGGTTGAATATTTAACTATCAGATTAAAAAATTCATCTGTTTGGTTAAAAGCTTATCTTTTTCAAGGATATTTTTCAAGTGACATTAGCGGATAAATGTGAGACAATAGTGTATTTAGTGTGATTTTTTTAAATAGTAGGAAAATAGTGAGAACGCTCGAAAAAAGTGTGAAATATTGTCAATAGATGGTGAGTCCGAGACCTATTGTTATTGAATTAATTTTTTGAAAATCACTTGAAATATCACATCATGAGAAATTGTTTGCAAATTTAAAATAGGTTCCATTTCAACTTTATTTTTGATGTTAAGTTCCATTCATAACTTTTTGAATAATAATATCATTCAGTTTACAATTCTACAATCTTTTATTTTAAAATTTGACCAGTTAGATCTTCATTTTAGGCGAACACTTTTAAACAAAAGAATTTAAAAATTCAGTTTTGAAGACTTAAACAATTAAAAATCAAAAGCTTTTGAAATTGAAATTTTTTTATAAAAAAAATTTTCAATTGATTAAAGGTAAATATGAATGAATAATTGATTCTTAAAATTGAACTGAACTTTAAGCATTAAAAAATCAACAACAAGACAAAATTAAAGAAAAGCTTCTGATCGAAACTTTACAAAATATTTTCAATTTTAAAATAACTTCAAATTAATAGATTCATAACACAGCCACACAAAAAATCTTTTTTCGGGTCCGGAGGTCAGAATATGTTTACTATATGATTTTGGGGTCGCTGAATCCGAATCCGAGGTTCAAAAAACCCAGCACGTCAGAGTTCTGACACAACCTCAAAAAACCCCATAAAAAATCTTTTTTTTCGGGTCTGGAGGTCAGGCCATTATTATTATATGCTTTGGTGTCGCTGATTCCGAATCCGAGGTTCAAAAAAACCCAGCACGCTAGGGTTCTGACATAACCCCAAAAAACCTAATAAAAAATCTTTTTTCGGGTCTGGAGGTCTGACCATGTTTACTACATATTTTTGGGGTCGCTGATTCCTAATCCGGGGTCCAAAAGTCACCGGCACGTCAGGGTTTTGATTTTCAAAGAAACTCGTGAAATTCATTCATCCGACTTACGTTTGTCTGCATCCAGGGCACCTCATGGCAGGCGCCCGCAAGCTTTATACGATTCAGAGAGTCGGATGCTCAGGATTCGGATTCAGCGACCCTAAGAACATATAATAAACATGGTCTGACACCCGAACTCCAAACAAAATTTTATGAGATTTTTCGAGGTAATGTCAACCCTGACGTTCTGGGTTTTTTTACTTCGAATTAGGATTCAGCGACCCCAAAAACATATTAAACCTGGTCTGCCCTCCAGACCCGAAAAAATAATTTTTATAAGGTTTCTTGAGGTTGTGTCAGAACCCTGAAGTGCTGTTTTTTCACTTTGAATTCGGATCCAGCGACCCCAAAAACATATAGTAAACATGGTCTGATCTCCAGAACCAAAAAAAGATTTTTTATGATGTTTTTTGAGGTTATATCAAAACCCTGACGTGCTGGGGATTTTTAGACCTCGGATTCGGAATCAGCGACCCCAAAAATATATAATAAACATGGTCTGACCTCCATACCCGAAATTTTTTTTTTTAATGTGGCTGTGTAATTAAATGCTTATATTAAATTTCAAATTCTAGAGCTAAAGTTAATCTTCGAACGTTACAATTTTAATTGTTTTTCAGTCCCTTCCATATGCTTTTAACCGGTAACGATAGTGTTTACACTTCACAAAAAAAAGTAATTTTTCAAGTTTTAACATTGAAAATTAGATTTGCAGGCATTTTGATGTCCACGTTCGTAACCAGCGCATTGAAATACATCAGTGTACAAGGTTTTAGAAAATGTTGTAAGCATAACATTTTTTTTAAACATGATTTGTTAAAGTTTTCATATTGAAAATTGTATTGTGTCTCCAAGGTTCCCCTTTAAATATTCATTTTTTTTCGTTTTTAAAGTGTAAACAAAAAGGTATGTATTTTGATAAGATCTAGCTACTAATTTTGATAGAGAGACGCCACTCGGCTGTACCGAAATTCTAGCTTATCAAATTGTGAAATCTGACATCAAACCTTGAGATTTATCCTCCTTCCACTCTTATCTTGTGAGTAATTGGATGGCGGTTAATATTTTCCAACATTTTTTTAATTAAGCGATTTTAGTTCTCTATCAGTGATTCTATATTGAACCAAAAAACGGAGACTGTTATTGGCGCTCTATTCCTCACGCTAGTGTTTTTCTTCAATCTTATTCGTAAGTATAATATAACTTTTAATATAATATTTATAATAATAAGAATAATTAATTTATATTAATGAGCATAATTACACGTCTACTTGCCGTATCTTTTGATCTGAATTAATTAAGGCCATGTAACACTAACCGATTTTTTTATTATGGCCTTTTATGTATTTAGTTTCCTAAATTTTCAGCCAGATTAAAAAATATATATATTTAGAGGTCGCTATAGAGACTTTTATCTCGAAAATTCGACTTTTAATGTTTGAAAGATTTTATTTTTACAATTTTAACGATCTCATCTTATACAATAGAGGAAATTCTTTATCAGAATGAATGTCAAATTTTTTCCTTGAACATTTTTTAAAAATTGAGAAACTTTCGAGAAATATATGTATTATTATTTTTTATTTTGAGAAATGAGTTTGAAGAGAAAATTTCAAAATATTTCAAAAACATTTCAAACAATTTCCTAAAATTATTTCGAAATAAAATGTAGAAGATTTTAAAGTCAAATTTTGCAATTTTGCAAAATTATAAAATTTTAGAAAAAATTCCAGCAATTTTGAGAGTCATTCAGAAGTTTTGAAAAGATTTCAAAGAATGTCAAATGAAGATTTTTGAAGATTTTAAAGACAAACTTTAGAAGCTTTTGAAGAATTTTGAAGATTTCGTGAAAATAGAAAAATTTTCTTAAGATTCCTGGGAAAATTCCAAATAATTTTTCATCGTAAAAAAGTAATTTTATGAGATTCTTTAAAAATATTTCAAAGCAGTTCAAAAGATTTCCAAAGTCATCAACAAAGAAACTAAATGATTTTAAGTAATTTTATTTTCATTTTTAAAGATTTAAAAAAATTTTAGGTATGTATCGTTTCGATTTAAAAGATATTTATGAAGTTTAGAAGGTTTGAAGAGATTGAAAATACTTAAAAAATTTTGAATAATTTCCAAATATTTATGAAATATTTTCTAATTTCGTTCAAACATCTATAAGTTCTGAATATTTTTTTAAGTGACTCGAATTTCCCTAACAATTTTGCAAAATCCTGTAAAATAAAATTATTTTTTTTAATTTTCGTCATGTATGAATTTTTCAAAAATCTGTCTGCATTTTTCAAAAATCCTAGAAAAATATTTATATAACCTTAAAAATATAAGAAAACTTGAAAAACTAATAGTTATTCGAAATTTTTATTTTGTATTAAAAATAATTTTTCCTCAGATTATAAGTTAGGTACAAATTTTTTTTTCTTGACTTTTTTTCTTGAAATATCAGCTATTACATTTTTCATTGAAAATCTTTTTTAGTTGAAAATTAATCTATTTGGTTGAAATGACATTTTTTTCGAAATTTTGATTTGGCATATCTGATCAAGAATCATAAGAAAATTACATTTGTATAACCTTAAGAACAAATAAAGAAATAAACTTTAAAAAAATACATAGTGAATTAAAATTCGGCTTACTTTTGAGGATCGACATTTTACATGGTCAAAATCATTTCTTACGTAAGACATTTTCACGTCTGTGAATCACTAAAAAACAAACGTTTCACAATCTCTTAAACAATTTAAATATTTTGACGAAGAGTTAATATTTTGTAATAAAAATTTAAATGTTGCATTTTTGGTTTAAAATTGATCTTCATTAGTTTAAAAATTCAACTATTTGGTTGAAAAGTTATGTAATTTACTGAAAATTCTTCTTTTCTAGTAAAAAAATTAACCATTTTGGTTGAGATTTCAACCAGTCGGTAATAATTTTTTAATTTAGTTGAAAATTCTTCTTTATTTAGAAAATAAATTTTTCGCTTGCAAATTCAACTATTTGGTTTAAAGTTGATGTAATTTGTTGAGAATTTGTCTTTTTGGTAGAAAATTAATTTTCTTGGTTGAAAATGTATCCTTTTTGGTAGAAAATTCAATTATTTAGTTGAAACTTCAACTTTCTTGTAGAAAACTCGTCTTTTTGGCTTAATAATACAACGTTTTGGATACGAAAAAAATTTCTTGATTGACTGAAAAATCTTTCTTATCTGAGAATTCAATTTTTTTGGCAATTCGTCGTTTTGATTTGAAAATTCATCACTTTTGATATAATTTCATTTTTTTAAATTAAAAATACAACTGTTAGGTTGAAAATGAATCTGTTTTGGTTGCGGATTAAACTATTTTGTTGAAAATTGACATTGTTTGGCTCGATTCAACTGTTTTTGATTTAAAATGAAAATCTTTCCTTGGAGAAAATATCAACTATTACATTGTTTGTTGAGAATCTATCTTTTTTCGTTGAAAGTTTAACTAATTGGTTGAAATTCAAAATACTTTCTTAATTTATAAGAAACAATAAGATCTTAACAAAGCTTCCCCCATCCCAAATCGCCTTACGTAATTTTTGGATAACCCCTATTTTCACGAAAAAAATTGAGTCCTTAAAAATTACGAAACATGGGGGGGGGGGGGGGGAGTCAAAACTTACGGACTATAACAAAGAGGGCGTTTGAAGAGGAACTTTGAGTTTGAGGTGGAACTTTCAGTGGGAAAATGGTGAAAATTTCAAAATATATAATCATTTCGACAAAAAAAAAATTTTAATCAATAAGAAATATATTTTCAGACATTTTTTGAATTGAAAAATATTAACTAATTATTCCAAATTGTTAAAGTTGCTGACAGTGGCTTTTTCAGGGTACAAAAACTTAATAAATCTCCATTTTCTTCTTACAGAATTAAACATACACATGAATAGTGAAGATAATAATGTTCGTCCAACACCCCGAATGAATTTTTCTCCCGTTAAATGAGAGAATATAAATTTTGGGTGGTATGTGGGAATACTATATGATTTCTTGGGGCTGGTGAGCGAGGATGATTATTTTGGGCTGGTGAATGATTTCATCACCCCAAAGTAATCATCCTCACTCAACAGCCTCAAAAACTCATATAGTATTCCTACATACGACCAGAATTCGTACTCTTGAGTTCTGGATGGCAAGAAGAAGAAAAAGTATTCGAGAGAGAAAGGCATTTACTACGCTACAACATGGTCATCCTGAAGATTGAAATCTTACACAAAATTTATATGCTAATTTGGAAGCTAATCTAAATCGATCACCAACAACATGGACACCATATAATAAATAAATATAAATAATATACGAAAATTATGTGATATTCTTGAACAGAAACATTGTTTACTGAAAATTAAATTATATTCTTTTATTTCAATAAATTTGTCTTATTTTAATATAATTAAAGTATCCGCATGATTGACGTTGGATGAACCTTTTTTCACAAATCAATGTTATTGATTGATAATATTATAAGCGTATTAAATTGCTTCAATTGTTTTTATAACATATCAACATTTTTGGTATTATTATGTTTATTATTATATTATTTTTTATTTCTTATTTCTTATTATATTATTATATTTCAGTTTAATTTAAATTTGAAGGACTTAATTATATTTAAGTCTTAAATAGAATACAAAATAGCTGTGAAGAACGGGATCTGAATTTTAATTTTACCCCAAGGGTAATCTTTAAAATCTCTTTAAAAAAAAGTAAACATCGCAATATTCTTTACCATAATTTTTTTGGTGGGACAATGTTGCCCCGGTCTACTCTACGCAACTTTTTTATTTTGTTTGCAGGGTTGCTACAGGTCAGGGAATTCTGAAAAGTCAGGAAATTTTAAACTGGTCAGGGAAAGTCAGGGAAACCCTAAAAAAAAGGGCATTTTCGATAAAGTGAAGATGAAATTTGTAAAATTCGATATGTCTCTTTCCCCTATTCCTCTCTTTTTCCCGTTTTTAATAAATTCCCTCCTTTCTCTCCTGTTTTTAAGAAACTTCCACTTTTTCTCGTTTTTTCGCTTACATGCAAACTAAATTAATAGAACCCAATAAGGAAATGCAACAATTTTTTGTTCAAAATGAATTATTTTTTATTGAAAAGCCTACTATTAAATTTTGGTTCAGAATTCAATTCTTTTAGCTAAAAATTAACTATTTTCTTGAAATCATCTTTTTTAGTCAAAAGTTGAACTACTTTGTTAGAAATTCATTTTATTAACTGAAGCTTTACCTTTTTTTTTTTGTAAATTCGTTTTTTTCCAATTACTTTTCTTCACTGAAAATTTAACCATTCCATGTTTGGCTGAAAATTTATCGTTTTTAGTTAAAAATTCAACTATTACATTTTTTGTTGAAAATTCATATTCTTTTGTTGGAAAACTAACTAGTTGGCTAAAAGTTCTACTACTTTGTTGAAAATTTAAATATTTTAAATTTGGTTAAAAATTAAGTTCCTTGTTGAAAATTCATATTTCAGGCTTAAAATTTCAACCGTTTTACTGAAAATACGTATTTTTGGATTGGTTAGATTGATTTTTTAAATTCATTGTTAGAAAATTCAACTATTAAGTTTAAAATTAACTTTTTGGTTGGAAATTCATATTTTCGGGTTGAAAATGTATCTCTTTCGTTAAAAATTTGATCTTCTGTGGTTAAAAATGCAACTGTATGGTTAAAAATTCATTCCTTTTGGTTGATGATTCAGCTATTTTGCTAAAAATTCGTCTTTTTTGGTTGGATTCAACTATTACATTTTTTCATGAGAATTCATCTTTTTTTGGTGGAAGATTTATTATTTTAGTTGAAAAATCATTTCTTTGTTTGAAAATGTGAAACTTTATTAAAAATTATTTTTTTTGTTTGAGGTTTCATCATTTTAGCAGAAAATTCCTCTTTTTGGTTGAAAATTCAACTAGTTGGGAAAAAATTTTAATTTTTAAATATAAAAAAAACATTTTTTTTTATTTTGGCCTCAAAGAAAAGTTTAAGTTTCTTCCTATGAGAAAAAGAAAGAAGTTCTTTTTTATATTTGGGTAAATCTTTACATTAATTAAATGTTATATAACTTTTTCCATTTTCAATTAATTACAAAATTTAACCATTTTTAAATTAAGATCGTCAAATCAAATCGTTTGAAATTATTTTTCAATTTTGTAGAATATATTATGTTCATTCATATGTGCATATAATTGGAAATTAGTTTAAATTACGATTACAATTTAAAATCGTAAATTTTTTAATGTTTCACTTTGAGAATCATCTAGCTTTTCTTCTACAGTCAAATATTGGTAACATTTAAGTTGTCATACATTTTTAAAATCTTCAGTAGAAAATTATTCATATTTGAAGATTAAAATTTACAATTGTTAACTTAGAAATTGTTCAATTTTAAAGGTTTAAATTTGAAATTGTCTACTTATGAAAATTTGTATTTTATATTATTCCATTTTAAACGTTTTCAAGATAGTCCAATTGTCTAATGTAAAAATGTAAGAACTGTATAAAAATATTAAGATTAATTTTTTCCACCTGCATCTCTTTATACAAAAGGAAACTACCTACGTAACTCAATTAAAAAATAAAATGATTTCTTCAATTCAGGAATCTTGGGAGAAAGGCAATAACCTTTTTATTATTTTTATTATTATGCCATTAAACCAAATCCCTTTATTTTTAATTAATATCAAGTCAAGTTTGCCTTTCATTATTCCTAAAAAAACAAAAATTAATTTTAATTTTGTTTGAAAGTTTAAAATTAGTCAAATTTAAAAAAATTAAATTAATTATAATAGACATCTGATTCTGTAAGCAAAACACAAAAACGTTCACTACTTACGGTAGCATATTTTAGTTTTAAATATAATAATTTGGTAGATGTTAAACGAACAATTATTGTAAACTCAACTTCCGATATAAGAATGGTTTCAGGACGTGAAAAGGCTGGACCTTATGAATCATTTCTATTGGATTTAGGCGCATGACGCAACCTGATGCAGCTAACGTGCTGAGAGCCCTTACGTTGTTTGTCACGCTTGACTGAGCATTGTCTCCCTCTCGGCCCCGCGGCTCCACATCACGAAACTGCGCAGGCTATCAGTTCTACGACTATCGTAAACCAGGGGTTCTTATATCGAGAGTTGAGTGTATTTTCAAATATCGTATATTTAAAGAGAAAAGAGGAAAAAGTGAAAGTTTTTCGAGAATAAGGGAAAAAGAGTAATTTAATAAAGGCAGAACGCAGGGAAATAGGTGAAAGACTGAAACCTATAATTATCACTTCCTCTTTCATATATGTATTTGGAAATTTTTACTTTAAAAAAGTCCAGTCCATCTTTCTAAGATGCAAACTAAGAATAGCATATTATGCACCTAGGGGGAAAGGTGCCTCTCCTCCTTGGCGCATACGATATTTTATTCACATTCGAAGTCACTTTTCAGTCCCTAGGGAGTAAAAAGTCTTTTTATTTCCTAGGGACTGAAAAGTAACGTCAGATGTGAATAAAATGTATTCATCCTCCCTACAAGATATTTTATATCTTAATTTACAAGTGAAACAGAACCGAAGTCACTGCAAATTACTGAATGAATGACTATTCAAAATAATAAACGATTCATTAAAGCAAAGCATGACCAATATTTCCTACCCCAGCAATCTTATCTCCTCTCATGCATATCAAAAGAATTCATAATTAAGCATATCCAGTAAAAATTTATCAAGCGTTGTTAATTAAATGTCTCCAGTATCAGAAATTTTCCAGATAACACGAGCTGTCCTTCTCCTTTCGAATCAAGTTTTTAGGATCATGTCACATAAGCTATTATATCGATACCTAATACCGGTTTCCTATCATCTCAGTGCTTTAATATACCAAAAAAACTATAAAAAATTGCACAATCTATCTAGCTGTACCTCGAGTAATGTATTTAATTCATAACGTAACCTATTAATTATATATCAGGACATGAACGAAGCATATTCTTAATTAAAATCGTAATAGGGTGGCAAAAAAACTTAATTAAAAAAATTTCCTGATTTTCCTCTGATTTTTTGCTGACCAATTTTTCATTTTCCCTGACGAGTAATATTCAATGACCAGCATTATAATCTTGTAACATTTTAAAAACATAATTCTTTATAAATGGTATAAAACAGTATTTCAGATTGAAATAAAAAAATTAATAATTTATTTACTTATTTCAATCAAAAAATACGTCTTTTCTACCGCGAAAGATGAACTTTCAATCCGAAAGGACTAATTTTTAACATAACAGTTAAATTTTAATTAACAGAGATGACGTTTAAAAAAATTGTTAATTTGAAATAAAAAACACTTGCATTCAACAAAAAAAAATCAACGAATTTTCAACAAAATAGTTGAATCCTCAACCAAAGAAGACTAATTGTCAATCAAAAAGTTGCATTTTATCAACAACAAAATTGCTACTAAAACAGATAAATGTTTGAACCAATGAGAAGAGTTTTCAAAAAAATTGTTGAATTTTCAACCAAGAAATATTTGAGTCAAATTTTCAACAAAAAGTAAATTTTTTTGCAAGAATAGTTGAATTTGCAAACCAAAAGATGAAGTTTTAACCAAAAAGTTCATTTTCAAATACACAGTTAAATTTCCTACCAAATATTAAAATTTTACAACTAAAAATATAACCGTTAGGAGGAAGCCACTGCAAAAAAAAAATCAGAAACACAAAGCAAATAAATGACTAACAAGAATTTTATGTCAGGGTGGCTGCAAAGCTTAATTTATACAATACTATAATTTTTCAGTGAAAAAATTGTCATTCTCCATGGGCATTAATATTCAAAGACCAGATTCTTAATTTTATAAGACCGTTAACACAGAATCTTTCATAAACGGAATAAAACAATTTTAAATTCAAATAAAATTTTTTTAAATTTATTATCCTTGACAGGTATTTAAAGTGCCTCTTATAGAATTCCCTCACTTTTGCAAGATTTTTTTTCAAAATCCCTGACTTTTCCCTGACATTCCTTGACAAATAAAATTCCCTGACTTTTTTCTGACTTCCAGGTTTTCCGTGACTTACCATAAATAAATTTATAACACGACATCTATTGTTTAATATAACTAACAACATTTATTGTAGTGTAAAAAACGATTAATTCGAAATGCCTCAAGAGAAATGTTCAATATCCATTAATTTGTTCCTTTCGCAAGCGTGCCTGGCCATTTTGACCATTTCTGATCAACTGAGGTGTACTATTAACGTGAAAATTATCGACCCTATTCAGCACCGTGTGAACGTGTGATAAATAGTACCCTGGAAATTTACTCCGTCGTTTGTAAATCGTATTTTCTCATTTTTAAATAGCTAAGCACAAATGCGCATTGCTATTGGTCGCTTTACTTTACTCCGCCCACGCGTTACGCGTTACGTGATTCAGAGACAATAAATGCGATCAGGGTCGATATAGAGTTCACGGCGTTTCACTATAGAGAAATTACTTTCTAATTCTGGGATCATTATTCATTTTTTATAGTCCATATTCGATTATCTCAGTTGGAAAATTACAATTCAAAAACTGAAATAAGACTTCAAATATAAAAGTTTTATAATAAGTGTTAAAAAATATTTTATATCGTAGAAGAAATGTTATTTATTAGCTAGCCTTAATAACAATGAGGGACAATGCTTAAATTACGTAACAGCTAAAGGTGGTGGGGGGTTCAAGAGATTTTGTTACGATAGGTTACGGTAGGGGGGGGGGGGGAGTCGTTCATTCATGCATGTTAATTTTTGGAAATTCGAAAATGAAACAAATAACTCACAGTAATTGAACAGAAATTTTACATGAATTCAACTTCACGCGCTAAAAAAACCTGGTGAATGAAAAATGAACCTAGCCAACAACAAATCAGAGATTTAGAACAAAGATCTTGCAAAAACTTCTATAGCTTGAAATAACTTTCAAGCAGAATGAAAAAAAAATTTTCAATCTTAATTAAAAATTGGTTTATTTCGTATATACAAGGTTCTAGGTTAAAATCGAGGTTAAAATGTTATTTATTAAAATTTATTTATTTATCAAAATGTTATTTATTTGCCTTGTATTTACATTTTTTGTAGTTGCTTCCTCCCGATTATCTTCTTAGTTATGAATTTTATTATTTGTTTGGAAATCAGAAAATTTGGTTAAAAAGTCATCTTTTTCGGTTGAAAATTTAACTGTTTTGTTGAAAATTCGTATCTTCGTGAAAATTTACTTCTTCTTTATAACTAATTTTTCTTAATTTGTCTTCTTGATTTGAAATTTCATCTATTTTAGTATAAATTTTATCTTTCATAGATCAAAATGCAACTGCTCGGTTGAAAATTAATTTTCTTTGCTTGAGGATTCGATACCTATTTTGTTGAAAACTGATCTTTTTAACTGTAAATTTAACTACTGTAAAGTTATATTTTCTGCTTGAAAATTCAATTTTTCTGCAGAAAATTAATATTTTGGTTTGAAGATTTAATAATTTAGCTAAACGTTTTTTTCTTTCATGACGGAAAAATCTTTATTTGTTGAAAATTCGTCTTTCTAGTTTTAAAATTCATTTTTTTAAATTAAATTTCATCTGTTTTGGTTTAAATACCAACCATTCTACTTTTTTTTTATTGAGAACTCATATCTTTAGGTTGAAAAGGCAATTATTTTGTTGAAAATTTAATTATTTTATGAAATGTACACGCTTGAACAATCTCGGATTGTGTTAGCGTTTTTCCTCAGAAATTGGCATTTTTATTCAAAAATCATTAGATTTCAAAGAAGTCTCGTCATTTTTGAACAATTTTAGGTTACGTTGGAATTTTACATCGAAAATTAGCATTTTCAAACAGAATACATTATCATTAGAACAAGATTTAGAATCTTTTAACAATGTTGGATTATGTTTTAGTTTTTCTTTGGAAATTGGTACTTTTAATTAAAAAATTTATATTTCAAGGAAGATCGTGTATAATCTTAGGTTAAGCTAGCGGTTTTTATCGGAAATATAGATGTAGATTTCAAAAAAGATTTAAAATTTTGAAACAGATTTGGATTAAAATTTTTCATCGATAATCGGTCATTTCAAACATAAATTATTCAATTCCACAAAACAGTTTTGTTAGCGTTTTATACTGGAAATCCGTACTTTACGTAAAAACCTATTTGAACATATAAATAACTTTTTAATTAAATTAAAAATTAAAATTTTTTTAAATTCTTCCATAAAATGAAGCGGATAAAAGTTGCTTTAATATTAAACTGAATAAATTATATTCAACAGGTAAGCCTGAGTAAAAAAGTGACAAATAGTGGAAGAAGCCAGGAAGAACAATCCTGGTAAATAACATTTTTAATTGTAACGCTTCTAATAAAACCTTTCTGAATTCAAATTTTTCTCTTCATTTGGAAAGTAATGAAAACTTAAAATGAAAATCTTTCATGCAAAAAATAGATACACTCAGAAAATGATTTGGTGGAATCAACAAAAACTTTATGGTTCAACCATAAAATATGGTTATTATATGGACAAACAAAATATTTGTTTGACTCAACAAAATTTTTTGGTTGCTTTAAAAAATTTTGTTGGTAGATGGAGTATTTATTTGATTCAACCAAAAAATGTGGCTGGGTCAATCGAATATTTTGTGGAATCAACAAAAATTTGTTTAATTCAACCAAATTTTGATGGATATCCAAGAAAATTGATTCAAGAATAATTTTTTCTAAGTGTACATTTTCGATATGTGCAATATCAGTAAGATTAAAGGTATAAGTTTTCAATGCATTATTGGATTTTCAAGGAGTATGCTTCAACAATAAACTAAAATCCTCAGATTATTATCAGAGAGGATCTATTATATGTGAAATCAATTTTATAGCCGATTTTCATTCACCTTGAAAGTATTTTTCTGTGTAAGCAATAATGTACAAGATGCCGATAGAAGCTAAGAATGCGTACGTAATATCGATTGACATCGTTCTGAGTATGTAGTGATGAGTATCGATTAATTGAGAAAAAAAAGTCGTGGATGTTCGTCTTCCTTCCCATCTTCGTACACCATGGGAAAATGCGACCTCGAACAGAAAGCGGCTCTTCAAGGAAAACAACATAGCTGATAATTTTTCTGATTTTTTAGAAACTGGGGGCCACCGGCATGAAACAACCTCACGCATGCTTTGGTAATAATCCAAGAACCAACATCCATCCTGGATGTCCTTCATTATTATAAAAAATAATTCTAGTCCATCGCACAAAATACAAATTAAAATAGGAACATATTCACATTGTTTATCATGGGAAGCTGCTTTAAATTCATTTTTATCAATTTATGTAAAATTATGTAATCTGCTATAGGCTCTAGTATACTACCGGCGGAAATTATTTGTACACGCCTATTTTTTGAGATATTGCTGAAGTGCCTTAACTTCAAGGGTTCTGTTACAAGGGTGAAGCAAGCATAGAAACTTCCGGTAGCAAATCAATTAACTCGAAAAGAATTATCTGCAAAATCAAGTGCCTTGTACCAGGTCTCACGACTTTAGAATTTGTCATGCCGTTTGTGAGAAATGTAACATAACCTCTAAATTGGGTTGTGTTACTCTTTTACTAGGGGTTTATTTCCTACGAGAACCTTCATGATACTTCTTCAAATCCACGACAAAATAAAAATTCAATTGTTGTATGTAATGATATCAATAAACTGTATTACAAATTACTGACAACATTATTAAGTACAATAATTAAAATTTAAATATCCCGCCCGCACGGCCGCTTGCGATTTTAGTTCCCCCAGTTCTCACATGAGCGCACGTGTCGCTCCATAAGCGACCATATTGGAAATATTTGTTTCCAATTGTTATCACGAGGCTTCACCCCAGCGGATTCTGTAGCCTCGGACGGAAACCCTTATAGTTACGGTCGGGTGTCCGTCCATCATACTTTTTATCCCGGAGAGGAAGTAGGGGAAGTGTGGGAGGGGATTTAGGGATGAAGAAGTAGAAGATGTGACGGATCGGGACGTAGGGAAGTTAGGGGAAGTGGTGGGAGTTACGGGATGATAAGTATGAAAGGGAGGGTAGGGGAATTAGTGTAGGTAGGGAGGGGAAGTAGGAGAAGTAAGGTGGGAAGTATGAGAAGAAGGTTGAGAAGTAGGAAAAGCACGAGGGGAAGTGGTGGAACTGACGGAGGGAGTGAAGATAGGAGAAGCAGAAGAGGGAAATAGGGGCGAGGAGGGTAAGTAGTGAAGTGGGAGTGGGTGCGGAAGCAGGGTTCAATCGGGTTGGGAAATAATAGGAGGGAGTGAGTGGAAGTAGGAAGGGGACTCGGGGGTCTTATGAATGCTGGTATGAGAGGGGAAGTAAGCAGTGAGGGGGAGTGAGGGAGAAAAAGTCAGGGAAGTGGTAGAGATTATTGTGGACGGGAAGTAAGTCGGGATGGGGCATGTTAGGTGAGAAAGGAAGTAGGTGGGGAGTGAAGGGGATGATAAAACAGGATCGGATGGGATAAGATCGGATACGATAGTGTCTAATAGGACAGGGTAGAATAGAAGAGCAGAGAGAAGCCTTAACTAACTTGAACCGCTTGAAATCTTTAAAATCCTATGAAAAATCCCGTAAAATCTCTCAAAATGTATTAAAAGCCTTAAAATTCCATTTAATATTTCGAAAACTTACGAGATCCCTCGAAATCTTTGATATCCCTTTAAAATTCATTAAAGTCTTTAAAATTCATTAAAATCTTCAAAATTCATTAAAATCTTTAAAATCCGTGGGAAAGTTTTCCAATATCTAGAAACCTCAACAAATACATTAAAATATTTTAAAAGCCATTCAAATTTCTGGAAACCCTTCAAATCCTATATAATATTCGGAAATCCTTTGAATTCCCACTAAATCTTTTAAAATTTGACTAAATCCTCTAAAACTCATGTACATACTTTGGAATGTTTTGAAATCTTTTAAAATCCATTGAAATTCCATAAAATCTTCGAAACCCCGTTAAATATCTTAAAATCCGTTCAAATTCCTTAAGTTTCTTTAAAATGTTTGCAAATCTTTTGAAATCTTATAAAAATCCCTTCATATCTTCGAAATCCCATTAAAATCCCCTGACATTCTTCAAAATTCGTGAAAATACTTCGCTTTTTCTTGAAATTCTTTGAAATCTCGTAACTTCTTTGAAATTAATGATGCGTATTTATAATTTTCAGACAAAGTCGAGATTTTCTCGAAACATAATAATCAGATGGGATTAAAATGTGATGGAGATCAAGAATCCCAAATCACTTAAAATCTTGTTTACAGTGAAAATAATTGATACATTCTTGATATATTGAGTAAAATATTTTTACTACAGCGTTATTTTGAAGGGAATTTTTTGAATTTTAATTCCACAGAGAAAATTTATAATGATAACAATCAATTACATATTTTGATGAATTCTTTAATTACAATCTTGAAAAAATTTGAAAAGCATAATTGATGAATTATAAAACTACTATATTTTTGACAAATGTATATTTTTATAGTGTGGTTTTTGAAATGATTTTACTTGCACATAAATGCTTTTCAATTCTAACAAGAAACTCAGTATATTTTAATTTCGAAATTAAAAATTAAACACTTTTCAAACCAAAAAAACTCATGTTTTTGAATGAAAAAATGTGTATTCAATGAATTAAAGGAAAAAGTTTTTTATAAAACGTACGTCGCTATATAAAAATTTTAATGAAAAAATTGATTGACTGTAATGTTTATTGATAATTTGTGTTCTTACTACACCATAACATTTTTCATCAAATGTTCGTCAATAGGAGAAATTTTTTGAAAAGGGAGTAATTATTTGACTACAATTTTTTTGATAATTCCGTATTTTACAGTGGGATTTTAAAAGGAAAAACATTTCACTTTCACAAGTACTATAATGATAACAGAATTATAATCGTGATAACAGAAAATTGATAACTTAAAAGTGTTTCTTTCATGCAACAACAAAATGTTTTAATGGTCTTTTTCACTCAAAAAAGATTTTTTTAATGTCCATCAAATCTACGTCGTTAAAAAATTATTGTAAAAGAGTTCTTTGACTCCAATGTTTTTTGACAACTAAAAAATTTTTTTTACTACATTGCATTTTTTTTGATCAAATGCACTTCGCTATAAAAAAATATTGAAGAATATTTGAAGATTTATTGATAAGTATTAATAAAATATAAGAGAAGAAACTTAAAATTTAAAATTAAAGCATTTTATATAATTTCAGAACTGAGACATTAACCAAAGAATAACACTTTCAATGTAAAATAGCGCACCTACAAGAAATTATGAAATTTTCACAGATTTAATGTAATTCATTGATAAGGGCAACCATTATGTCCCGAAATATTTAAAACAAATTAATTGCCTTTAATTCACCTGACCCTGAAGCTAACAACGCACATAAAAATTTTCAATGAAAAAAAAATCTTACGTAAGAAGGATGGGGTGGGGTGTCACTAAAATCTTATAAATCCTTACAGTAGGGGAGAAAGTGTCTAAAATTTAAAAAATCATCCTTATTCAATTAGCGGACGATCCCTCACCTACTTTCATTCTTACTTGTTTTGTATTGCCAGGATGACTTTGCATGTAATTCACGCGTCGAATATGTTGTCGCCGACACTTAGGGCGACGAGGAATTTTTCATTTCTAATGTTCCATAACGGCCTTCTAAATCAGGGTGGACATACGACTTTCTTAATCTGAAATGTCAGAATCCTTGGTCCTGAGATGGGTACTCCGGTATCTGACTTGACGTTTTGGAATGAGCTTGGATCGAGGCGGAAGCCATACTCTGAATTCTTTTCCTAGCTCTTACTGCCTTTTTCTCTCCTCTCTTTTTATTACCTCTTTTTAAGCTATTTTCCAAGCCATGAAAGATCAAAACACTCACGTACACACTACGCGAATTTGTTCTGCAAGTATCTGGACAAACTCTGGAAATATTAGCGACTTTGGTAAAACTTTCACGACCACCCTTTAATAAAACGCTTCAATAAAAAAGTTTTTAACGTTACCTCGCGATTGACGAGCTTCTTGCAGAAAAATTGTGCACTTTACGTCGTACTTTTAAAAAGTATGAGAAGGATATTAAAACATAAAAGAAGTCAAAGTTTCGCAGACAAATTTGTTTTTTATTTACTATAAAACGAAATAGATGTTCACGGAATTTTTTAGTTACAGGTATATCAGTCGCCAATATTCGACTGTTTTTACTGTGACAAGCAAGTGAAAGTGGCAGTACAGGACTAGACATTTTAGAACAGAACTAAAAATTGAAATTTCGTACGAAGAGTGTCAGTAGAGTGAATGACGCCTGAAACGAAAGACCTTGGATACTAATGGGCCCAAGTGAGGAACTACACATAACAATTATGTGAGGCTCTTCACTTGGGGTGATCGCTTGAGAGATTGATCAGCAACCTGGGTCATAGCAGTGTTGCGGAACAAACGTGTAATTTAAATAACTAACACGAGATTTCTAGATCGATCTCAAAAATCTGTACCCACTACCTCACAATACTCCCTTGCTCACCGATCAAGTCACACCTACCCCGAAAGGAAAATGGCCTAATGGTATAATAATAATAATAATAGGCGTAGGGATGTGGCGACCCCATCGCCCGAGAGCTCCTGCTCTTGCAGTCAGCCGCGTTGCTTTGGGCTAACTCCCCAATGCAACGAATTATGCGGTTACGACACAAGTATCGCGCAGTGCCACCCACAATAGGCCTCTCTCGGATGGAGGCCATGGTTCAGTTGGGAGTGGCAATAGGAACGAACCGAGGCGACGACCAGGCAATGACCCCGGACAAACGCGAGAACATCGATTTAAATAGTCGGACCAACTCAGGAGGGACCTTCTTACCTGTTGGCAAAGAAGCTCACCGGCGCGGAGAGGATTCATGAAGAGGTTGCATGACCGTTGGGGCAATATGCACCCGGAATATGCTCATAAAACGCCTCAGTATTTGAGAGATCAGGTATCCTTCTTGCGAAAAAACGGATATGAAGCTGTTTATCAACAGGAAGAGGAGCAACATCCTCCAGTGAACATTCCACCCGTTCCAGCAAGACCACCTTTGCAGATAGCCGATAATGTCAACATGAGAAGTAGGAGATCTATCCACCAAAAAGTCTTCCTCAGGATGGACAAATTAGCTGAAGCTAATACTGCTCTCCGCGATTTGCTCCCCGAAGATGTTAATCTCTGGAATCTGAACTGTGTAGTTTACGAGAAGGCGGTCTCCCTGCTTAGCGACGATAGAAGTAACGAAACTTCGGTACGTCTGAGTAAGACACGCGAGCGTATTGCACAGCTTCAGTTCAAAATTGAAACGGCGAGACGGCATGCATCAAATGTTCAGTGCGTGATTAGCTACATAACAGCAAATAAAAAGTTCACTCCAAAAGTTAGGGCACTTGCTCGAAACTTGAGGAAAGCAAATCACACGCTGAACAAGTGTAAACTGTCGACCATCAAGCAGCACTGGACGCAAAAAGTAAGATCTCTTTCAACAGCGAAACAGCGCCTTGAACGGCGAGTTAAGTGGATTCAGGAAAATTCCACCTTTTCTACTAATCCTTCCCGTCTGTTCAATAAAGCGTCATGTGTAGTTAAAAATCCGCCTAGTCGAGAAGAGATTCAAATCTTCTGGGAGCAAGTATATGGAGATACTTATCAGCTAAATGAAGACGCTTCCGATATATCACTCTTTCGTAACTTTTGCCAAAGGCAAAGGTTACAAGATCCAGAGGAAGAGTGTCCACTAATTACTGCTGAAGAAGTGAAGAAAGTTATCGCTAGAACTAAGAACTTTTCGGCGCCAGGGCCAGATAAAATCAACAACTTTTGGTGGAAGAAGTTTACTTCTACGCACCAACATCTAGCTCGTATATTTACTACTTTCTTAAACGGAGAACAACCCGTCCCGCAGTGGCTAGTGGAAGGACGCACGGTATTGATCCCTAAGGCCGGAGATTTGTCATGTCCAAAGAACTACAGGCCCATAGCTTGTTTAAACACCAGCTACAAGCTATTCACTGGCATCCTCAAAGAGAGGATATTGACATCTATCGAGCCGGTATGGAGTGCAATAGTCGAACAACGTGGATGCAAGAGAGGGCTGGCAGGTTGCAGGGAGAACCTGTTAATAGACAGGTGTATTACCCAGGATTCGATCAGGTATCGACGCAATCTGTCCGTGGCTTGGATTGATTACCGTAAGGCATTCGATAACACGAACCATGAGCTTCTTATCAAGCTCCTTGAGTGCATGGAGGTGCATCAAAAAATAGTGAGATGCATAGAAGAGCTTATGCTCTTGTGGCGGACAAGATTTGTCATAACATCTGACAAAAGACAAGTGACTACAAGCTTTGTCACATATAAGAGGGGGGTCTTTCAAGGAGACTCTCTAAGTCCGATACTTTTCTGCATTTCCCTCTTGCCTCTATCTATTGTGCTCCGAGGCAAAAGCTCTGGATACCTATGTGGCCCGCCGAGCAGAAGAGAATATAAGGTCAACCACCTTTTATACATGGACGACCTTAAACTCTTTGCTTCCTCAAAAAAGGACCTTAACATCCTTGTAGATGCGGTAAATAGGTATTCTAAAGCGATTGGCATGAGCTTCGGACTGGACAAGTGTGCCGGCGTCCACCTACACCAAGGAAGACTAGAAACTACATCATCCAGTGACGATCAGGATGTTCAACTCATAGGCGGAAATACCATTCAACATCTTGGTATTGGAGAAACATATACATATCTTGGAATACCGCAAGCGGAAACCCAAAATGTGCATAACTTGAAAACGGCCCTTGGAAAAAGGTATCGCCAAATTCTCAGAAAAATTTGGGCTTCCGAATTATCTGGAAAGAATAAGATCCAGGCGACCAATATGCTGGCCATTCCTATACTGCTCTACACGTTTGGTGCAGTAAAATGGAATGTCGATGAGTTAAAACAACTTGATCGAAGCACACGCAAGATGATGA
Source organism: Andricus quercusramuli (assembly GCA_932178445.1). Lineage (NCBI taxonomy): Eukaryota > Metazoa > Arthropoda > Insecta > Hymenoptera > Cynipidae > Andricus > Andricus quercusramuli. Next base: position 154,324 of record CAKNXH010000146.1, on the reverse strand, counting down.
CAATTCAACGAAGTCTTCATCCTAGATCTTCCGTACCTCGAATATATCTCCCTCGCGATAAAGGAGGTAGAGGATTGCTAAGCTTAGAGTGTCTTCATCGGAGAACGGTTCTGGCTACAGCCTGTTCAGTTCTAAAAAGCACGGATTCCCTTATGCGACTCGTACATCAACATGAAGTCGCCAATGCTGCGGTGTTTCTATACCATGCAGCAGATAGGGCCGCAGAGGAGCTTGACCTCCCATTTGATTCCAGCGACATTACACATGGCCTAGCATCACTAACACCTCTGGTGCTCAAAAGTCGTATACAGGAAGCAGAGCATACGCTTCTACTAAGAGAACATGCTGAGAAACCCCTCCATGGTAAGTTCTACGGCATCCTACGTAGACAAGAGCTCTCGATGGGTCTGACCAACATGTTTCTCAAGTCTGCTGGATTGAGATCGGAGACCGAGGGATTTCTTTTTGCCTGTCAAGACGGCGTCATAGACACCTTAGTTTACCGCGAGCGCATAATGAATATACCTGTACGCGATATCAACTGCCGAGCGTGCAAGCTAGAGCCCGAAACACTTGGACATGTTCTCAGTGGATGCTCTAAATATGCACGCTGCGCGTACATAGAGAGACACAATGCAGCTCTAAAAGTGATATATTACCATCTTAGGCATTTCTATGGTGTTGATCTATTGCCCGTCTTGCCATACGCCCAGGGGGAACTCGAGTCAGTTGTGGAGAATGATCAGTGTAAGATCTACTGGAATTTCTCATTCTCCACCACTCAACGTATCAGTGCTACGAAGCCTGACATTGTCCTCCAAGATCTGAAGAACAAGATCATTTACGTGATTGAATTCTCGGCACCAGCCGATGGTAATATCACGGCAAAGGAGGGAGAAAAACAGGCGAAATATCAAGCACTTCTTTTCGAGCTGAGTAAGCTGTACCAAGGCTACAAAGTCCATCTTATAATTCTCATAATCGGCTGCCTTGGAGGTATGAAAGCTTCATTTATTAGCCAACTCAACAAGATTCCGGCTTGCCAGCGTCAGGCTCATTTTATCGCGAACCGGATGCAAAAGGCTGTTCTCCTGGGATCACTCCATCTGGTCCGTCAACACTGTTCCTCTTAAATTCTACAAAGATTGGTAGCTCTAAAAAAGTATCCAGAGGTGAAACCTTCATCTCCAACTGTCTTGTCTGCCGCGTAAGGTCATCCGCGGCTAGAGACCTGACTCCAGGGAACAGTGTTGCCCGATGTTATCACGCGTAAATTTCCCGCTCTTGCTTACCTTCTAGGACAGAAGGAGCAGAAGCGGATGACGTACACGTTCCAGTAGCTTTGGGATTGGTTTCTTTAAGGAATCATGATCGAAGCTTCCGGAGCCTACAACTTCTCTAATAATAATAATCTCGGTGGCTCAGTTGGTTAGACGCTCGGAATTCACCTCAGAGGTCCGGGGTTCGATCCCTGAGCCGGTACCTCTAGAAATTTTTCTATGTACCTTTACCGAGGTTCTGGTGGTTCGGAACCCACCTTAAGCTGTAGGTCCCCCCATCATGCACTTGACTGCAACCCAGTCCGTGAATGATGGGGTAAAAACCTGGCTTCGCCCAATATGTCAAGGCACACGCTCTTATCGATCACTTGATTGCATTATAATAATGCTTCCGTGACTGATAATATATACCGGGATAATCCCGTGCATGATATTCAAACAAAAAACCCAACTCTAACCAAAAATGCCTTCGACATATTGGGCAATAACCATCTTAAGCCTGAGAGAAAAAATTAGCTTCCTCATTTTTTTGATAATAAGAAAATTTTGTATATGCATTTGATGCATGATGAAGAGTATCGGTGAAGTGAATGACGCCTGAAACGAAAGAACCTGGATACTAATGGGCCGGAGTGGGGAGCTTTACATCGTGAATTTGTGAAGCTCTTCGCCTGGGGTGATTGCTAGAGAGATTGATCAGAAACCTGGGTTGGAGCAGTGTTGCGGAACGAACGTGTTATTTAAGGAAACAAACAACACAGGAATTCTAGATTATATTAAAAGTCTATACTACCCCCCCCCCCCCCTCCCCATTATACACTTTTCTCGACTGATCCCCGGCTAGAACCGAGTGATTCACGCTTACCCCGAAAGGGATATGGCTTAATGTTATAATAATAAAAAATACTTATTTACAGATAAAACAAACGTCCGCTCCCAAGCCAAAGTGTTGTTGAACTAAGGCCAAAAAATTTTTATCAAATGAATTTATCAAAGCTCGAAGTAATGGGTGTGAAATAGGGTGGTCAAATCTGTCAACATTAACTCGTGCCCCGGGCTTTTAAAATAAACATGGGTTATTTAATGGAAAAAAGTTCGGCTTTCGATAAAATGGATAAAAGATATACTTATTAGCAACTTTTTGTAAATTAAAGTTTAGTTGCCTCTTAAGGAATGTTCAAGGAATAATTATCACACAATGACTTTTAATTTTGATACCCCCAAAGCTCTTATATTGTGCCCGAAAAATGACCCAAAAAATACAAAATAGCAGTTTTACATTAAATCCGTGTTAAAGACAGTATTTTTTGAAATTTTTTCAACAATTATTTCCAAGTATTTTAAAACAAATTTTGAATTGTTTCAATAATTATTACTTATTAATAATTATTATTATAAAATAACTATAAATTTTAAAAAGTCACTATTTTATGGAATTATTAATGCTGCTAAAGAATATTAGAAGTGATATTTTTTGTGGAAGACAGTTTGCAATTATTTAAACAATTAATAATAATTCATTTGCGCCCTTTGAAAGAAAAGGTGGAGAAAATTCAATTTTTTTCAAATCTTTTCCACTATTTCGCTTATTATTCAGTATTTTCTTATCTCAAAATTTATACAATAATTTCTTAAACAATAATAACTTTTTTTTACAATTTTTTTCTTTACTTACGTCATGGACAGTGTTTTTAGATGGATTTCTTTGGGATAACAAAACAACTGATTAATAAGCGATATAGTATAAGCATCTTTCCTATGAGAAGGAGCAAATGATTTTAATTTTTTAAATAATTGTAAACTGTCTCGAAAAAAAACAATCTTAACATTCATCAACTGCATCATTAACTGCAAAAATAATAACTTTTCACGATGTTCTGGAAAAAAATATACAAACAGAAGTTGTTTAAGCGATTGAAAAATATTTTAAAAACAAATATTATTTTTTACATTTATCAGCTATATCATTTAATCCCGAAAAATAATAACTTTCATTGAAAATGTAATTGAAAATTACAGAGTTCAAACATATTTGGAAACTTGTCACTTATCGAATAAAAATGAATGTCAAAAAATTACAAAAAATATATTTCCTTTTTTGGAAGTTTAATAATTTTGCAAACTAATTGGTTAAATTTTAGGCTCTAGATCGAATATGGGGACATAATCCAATTGATGAATTCCGTACTAATCCAAAAAAACTCGAGAGAAATTCCGTAAAACATCTTGAAATCTTTGATACATGTCTTTCCAAATTTCTTCAAAAATGATACAATCTATGGAATCCACTGAAATCCTGTAAAATCCCATAAAATTCCATTAAATCCGTAGAAAGTCCCTTACAATTTTATTTCACTTGATTTACTCCCTGAATTTCTCTAGAAATTCTTTGAGATCCCCTAAAAATCCTTGAAATTGTTTAAATCCTTTGAAATTCATTACAACTTTTTAAATCTTTAAAGTCCTTGGTTATCCTAAAAAATTACGTAGGTCTGGTAAAATCTCTACAATATCCTTTTCATACTTTTAAATCCCGTAAATTATTTTGAAATTTGTAATATCTCTTAAAATTTCTTCAAAATATTTGAAAACTTCGAAATCCCTTGAAATTTAGATTTTTGAGATGGCGCATATTTTATTTCAGTTAATCAGCGAAGAAGTTTGAAGATATATTTATAAAGGTAAAGTGAAAAAATAGTAACATTAGCGCGAAATTTGAGAAAATAGTATCACTAGTGTTATTTTTTCAAAATATTAGCGAAATAGTTGAGTTATTAACAAAAATTTACAAAAAAAAAAGTTAATAGTGTCGTAACTTACTAATTGTTGCAATTAATAGCTTTAGCATCATTATTACAAGAAGCGTACCTGAAACAGAAAATAAATATAAAAATTAAAATATCTTTGAAAAAAGTAGAAAAATAAGTTACGTACCGCGTAGCCTATTTTAGAAATCATTCGAAGTGTTTTGCAAATTTTTGAAATCATTGAAATTCGTTCAAATCTTCGAAAATCTTCAAAATCTTAAAATATATTGAAATTTCGATTTTTGTGATGGCGGTTATGTTGTTTTGGCCAATCTAGGGAAGATGTTTGGAAATTGAATTAGCCGTGAATTTAAGGAAATAGTAGCATTACTGTAATTGTTTATGGTTTGTGACAAATGGGTAGGTAGGGAAAGTGAGGGGAGGGAAATTAGAGGAAATGATGGATTGAAGAGTAGGGGATGTGAGGTGAGGGGAAGTTGGGAAGATGCGGGGAAATGAGGGAGAGAACGTAGGGAAATGAGGGGAAATGAAGAGAGAGGAGATAGGGACAATGAGAGGAGGGGATGTAGACGGAGTGAGGGGAAGTAGAGGAAGTGATGGAAAATGATTGGAGGGGAACTGCGGAAAGGGAAAAAAGGGAAATCAGTGGAGGGAAAGTAGAGGGAAGTGAAGAGAGGGAAAGTATTGGAAATTATGGGAAATGAGAGAAGGAGATGCAGGGAAAATGAGGAGGATATGAGGGAAGAGAAAGAAGGGGAGTGAGGGGAAACGAGGGGAGGGGCAGTAGGCGGCATGAGGAGAAATGAAGGGAGAAGTTAGAGAGAGAGCAAGTAGGAGAAATGAGTGTAAGTGAAGAGAAATAGGGGAAATTATTGTAAATAAGGTTGAGTAGAGGAAGGGAAGTGAAGGCTGGGAATGGGAAGTAGGAGAAGGGGAGAGTTACATGAGGAAGCGAGGAGGGTTTATGGACGGAAAGTATGACAAATGAGTGTGAGTAAGGAGAAGTAGTGGAAATGATTATATTGATTATAAATTAGGGTGAGTAGAGGAGGGGAAGTGAGGGCTGGGGATAGGACGTAGGGGAAGGGGAAGGGAAGTGTTAGCTGGGAAAGCGAGGAGAGGGGGATGTAGAGGAGACAGAAGTTGGGATTGAGGCGAAGGTTAAAGTGAGGGGTGAAGAAGTAGACTAGTAGACGAATATATGGGGAATAATGGAGGGTAATTATGAGAGAGGGAAGTTTGAACGACTTAATTAACGTCTTAATAAGCCACGAAATCCTTTTTTTTTTTTGCGCGCGACGCCTACTTTGACGAATTTTTTAAAATAGTATTAAAAAAAAGTATCCAAGAGTGTCAATATTGGCGTGAGTCCAAGGCCTAAATAAAGAAATAAATCGAAAAATTAGCCTCTTCTTTGAAAAAAAGGATGAAAAAAAATTAGTGTACTTTAACTTTTTCCAAGTTAGAAAAGGGCTCAGAAAGCATGAAATTAGTTGTAGCTCATATTAATATTAATCATTTTTCTCTACATATTATTAAAATCAGGTGACTTAAGGATGTGCCTAACAAAAAATGAAATGAGTACAATGAAATTAGACCGGAAAGACTATATTGTATATAAAAAAAGTAAAAACGTGATCTAGAACGAAGCTACTTAAAGTCAGTGAAGCGCTGCATGCATTGCAATATTTATAAAGTGAATATTACCCGTAAATTACATAAACGTTTGAATAACATATCCAAATAGTAAAAATAACTATACTAAAGAGCCAATACAGAAAAGGAAAGGTTTAATTCATGACTTGTAGTAGCAATCGCTCCTAGTGAATGAAATCCTAACGACTTTCTAATTTCATCTAAAAGCTATAATTTACAGGATTCTGCAGATTCCATCAGATAAATGTTGCTCTTCGACACAGGAAAGCCGCAGCGACAAAAAAAAAGGTTTCTGCACTGCAATTATTAAAGAGAGGAGAAAAACAAGAAGGGAGTTATTTCACGTATCCTGTGTGTTATATAGTAACATAGTAAAAGGCAAGTCTTCACTTTTTCATTTTTCGCTGCGAAATTGAGAAAAATTATAAGAATATTAATATTTGAAAGATTACAAAAGATTACATATAATAATCTTCAAATTCATGAAGTTGTTCCGCTTCAATGGAAATGCTTTACAATTGACTTCCTTTGGAACTTTAGACTAAAATGACAAATTTTAAAAAGCATAATGAACGACTTGAAAATTAATAATTTTTAATGACTTAGTTTAACGATCGTAATTTGAGAATACTTCAATTTTAAACGAAGTTTGGAATTGTTTAATTTTTAACGGCTCAATTAAGCTTGAAATCATTATTTTTCAATCTTTCAAGTAGAAATCATATGAATTTCAATTTTTTCGAATGATTAAACTTTAAAGGTTTACAATATTTAAAATTCTTTAATTCTGACCCGTGAAAATAGCAGTCATTTTTTTTGTGTGTAGAAATCTCATTTGAATTTGAAATCACTTTAAATGTAATTTGATAATACATGATTTAATAATTTTTGTCATTGTAAAAATTTCAATTAAAATTCATAAATATTTGTTCTGAAGTTTCTCAATTTTTTAATGTTCAGTTTGCTATGTTAGTTTTATTAACCACCTAAAACTAATTTAAAAAGTACAGAACTCGATACTTTTTCAGAATTATTAAATTATTACGGGCACTAACTTTAATCGTTGTCAGTTTTAGAAGTTTCCAATTTTTAAATTTCACTATACAAAAACAGGCATTGGGTTATTTTTTCTGCGGATACTATCGTCTTCAATTATTTATGACTCTATTAATACAAAACTAAATATTGTAGTCCTTAAAATTTAAATAAAATTTAAAACCCTTCAAATCGTGGAAATCCTATTAAAATTCCTTTCATCTTTAGAAATTCCTTTTTATACCCTTGGGAATATTATGAATCACTCGAAATTATTGCAATCCGTTGCAGTTTGAAAAATGCCTTGAAAACCCCGTGAAATTTCCTGAAATCCTGAAAAATTGATTAAAATACCTTATTGAATCCGTTAAATTCCTTAAAAAATCCCTTAGAATCTTTAAAAATATCCTGAAACCTTATAGGTACCATAAAATCCTTCCACGTCTGCCGAAATTTTAGGCAAGATTTAAAACCGCGTACATTTAAAATTTTTTTTTAAATCATTAAATTCTTGGAAATTTCTTCAAATTATTAAAATCCCTTGAAAATTCCTTGAAATCCTTGGAAACACTGTAAAATATTTCAATTTTTTTTAAATCTTTTAAAATATCTTGCAATTATTATAAACTCTTGAAAATCCCTAGAAATCCTTAAAAATACCCTAGATCCTTTCAAATCTCTCGAAATCCTTTCTAATTCCTTCCCATGCTTGAAATCTGCTGAAAATATTTTAAAATATTTTCAAATCTTTGAAATCCCTCATTTCTTGTAAATAAATCCTCTGAAATCCCTTAAAATCTTTTTCAGAATCCTAAAATCTTATAAATCCTTGTGAAATTCTTTTTGCAATTTATAGAAATGTTTAGAAATTTTTTATAACTTGAAATCCGTTTAAAATAATTAAAAATCATCCCATAACAATCATTTGACATCTTTAACATTCTGTGAAATGACTTGAAATCATTAAAAATATCCTAAAACATTTTAAATCCTAATAAATCTTAAAAATCCTTATGAAGTTTAGGAAATTCTTGGCAATTCCATAAATTTTGCTATTATCTCTGAAAACTCCTTTTAATCTTTGAAATAGTATCAAATTCCTTAATCAATTATTGTGAAATCCCTTGGACTATCGCAACATCTTTAAAATGTCTTGAAACCCCTTAAAACGTTTAAAAGCTTAGCACATTCCTTCAAATAATTAAAATCCTTGGCAATTCTATGAATCCCCTTGAGAGTTATTGAAAATCGTTGCCATCCTTTAAATCCCTTAAGATCTATTAAAATTCTTTTAAATCCCTGAAAATCTTTCAGGTATTTCGAACTCTAAAAAAATGGATAGAACCGGCTTCTAGGATCAGTCTGCAAGACTTTTATTGAATGAGTTGTTGAATAAATAATATGTCCAATTGTCCATTTCTTTAACCTGGAGATACTTGAAGCAAAACACCTAAGCCTTTTTCTAAAAAGAAAAACAAACCCTAAGTTCGAAAAAAGTCAAATAAATGATTTTTTACACCAATCGGTCTGGGCGAAAGAAAACATGAGAGTCGTATGTATTTCTTATCTTATCAATATGTTGAGCATCAAGAATTTGCCGAGTTTGTGAAATTCTTCTGACATGATGCAATGATTGTGCGTTTATAAATAGAATTGTTCCATGTTTCTTTTCCGCAGTTAGGAGGTGGTAAACAAAAGAAAAATTCTTGGTTTTGTTACATCTTTATTTAAGCCCGTTTCCAGACTTAAAACTAGATTGGGTCAATTTTTTATTTTTAAAATATAACCGTAAGCCAATTTTTTACTTATAAAAAGACTTCTTTGTCTTAAAAGAAGACCGAGATTCTTAATTTAAGACTTTTCTTTTATATTTTATTTATTACTAAAATAAATAAAACTGGTTTAAAGATTCGAAGTTTAAGACACAAGTCTCAAACTTAACCTCTCTCCGAACGTTTTAATTGATTGTAATAATTTCTCCTATTGGAGAAAACATTTTTTTTGTCATACGTTTTAAAAATTAACAGATGAAAAAAAAAAGTTAACCTCAAAAGTTGAAATCACAGACTAATAAGCCGACGTTTCGGCACCTTCTTTGGGCCGTTATCAAAGTACACTGTAACCTGGAATTAAGAACCCCATATTTAAGATATTCCTAGAACTATGTCCTCGGCATTTTGGTGATGCAGGGACCACAGGACCGAAAGAGAGGCTGTGCTTAGTCATGCGTGATCAACAGAATGAGGGGGGTACTCTCGGTGCGCTAGTTGCACCACCTGTTAGCATGCGTCCAAATCCAACAGAAATATTTCAATATTTCATCTGGAGTTTTCGTGTTATTTATTTAAATGACACGTTCACTCCGCAACACTGCTCCGACCCAGGTTGCTGATCAATCTCTCTAGCGATCACCCCAAGTGAGGAGCCTCACAAAATTGTTATATATGGTTCCCCACTTGGGCCCATTAGTATCCAAGGTCTTTGTTTCAGGCATCATTCACTCTATTGTCACTTTGTTTATAAACTATTTGTCGCCACACTTTTCTGTCCTGGCATACTTCTCTAGCTACCTTCACGTCCATCCATTTTTTCATGCAAGCTCTTGTGTTTCTATGGCTTCTCATGTCTCTTCGGATTAATGTCTCATTCACAGATTCTAACCATTCTTTCGGCGGTCTACCTCTGGGCATTATGCCATTTACTTTACCTTTATACACTTGTTTGGTCAGTCGTTCATCTTTTATTCTTTCAACCTGGCCGAACCATCTTAACTGATTTCTTTCCCATATGTCAACTAGTGTCTCCCTTGTACCACATTCTTTGAGGATTATCTCGTTTCGGACTTGGTCCATCAGTGTTTCCCCGCATATTGTGAGCAGAGATTTCATGCCAATCTCGTTAAATTTACTCTTGCCATTTTAACTTTCTTTTTGATATTTTTTTACTTCTGAGAATGGACCCTGCTCTACGGATCACCTTCTTACCCTCATTTATGCGCCTATCTAACTCCCCATATATTTTTCCGTCGCTAGTGAATAGGCTACCCAGATATACGTACTTATCAACTTGTTATAATCTCTCACCATTAAGGATGATGTTCTATATTGTTTTCTCATTTTTCCCTTCAAACACCATGATTTTTGTTTTATTTGCGTTAATTTTGAGGCCCATGTTCTTCATGCTTGTATGTATTAAGTTTATTCAACATTCTTTGCAAGTCCACGATTGTTTCTGCCATAACAATATTGTCATCCGCGAAAGCTAACCCACGTACCTTCACTGTTTCCAGATATACACCTTCTTCGTCGAAGAGGGCCATTCTTAGACACTTATCCATAAATATGATAAATAGCCATGAGGACATGCATAATTGTTTCACGCCTTGTATAATATTGAAGAAAAGGAATTTTTTCGGTCATACATTCTAAAAAATGTTTAGAACGGATGGCCAAAAAAAATCGGTTTTCCAATCGGGAAAATTATTAGAAAGCTAACTTTGAAAAACAAGGGCGTGCATTGTAATGTCTAAGAAAAGTACTCTCTAAAATTTAATTAGTAGAATGCTACTAATGACTTAGTAAAAATTCTTAAGTAAGCATTCTTAATAAAACTACTAATTGACAGTAGAAATTTATTAATTCATTTAGTAACACCTATTATAATTTGCATTAGCCTTAATAAGTAGACTAGAAGTCTTCTACTAAAGTTTAGTAGAAATTATAGCTAAGTTTACTGACAAACACGACTTCTGACTATTTCATTATAGCAGAAAACTACTAATTTAGATTGAAAGTAGGGATTATTTGAAGAATTATTTAAGATGATAAGAATTTGTGACGAAAAGTTAAATCGCAATTGTTACATTTTAGATTGAATAAAATGATTGCTATAAAAGACCAAAATAAAAAAAAATTCCGATACCGGGAATCGAACCCGAGCCTCCTGGGTGAGAGCCAGGTATCCTAG
>CAKNXH010000146.1:120650-143609 GCA_932178445.1 Andricus quercusramuli | reverse complement strand
GCCAGGTATCCTAGCCACTAGACCATATCGGATGATAGGAGTCAGAGGAGAAACTGAATGCGCTCGAGAACGAGAATTGCGTGGGCGGAAACCACTTTTAGAAGTAAAAAACCTATAGTTTTTTAATTTAAACAAAATGTATAAACAATGTATATTTATATTTTATCTGTTGGCATCATCTCCTCTCTTTTTTTTCTTTTTTCATACAAAAATATTAAATTATTCTTAAATAATCAACTGCATGTATGTTACTGATGATTATTATGAAACAAAATAATCATTTTGTTGGTAAACAACATTTTTTTAGATTGGTATATTTATATTGCTGCATTAGAGAATTCTAAAAATACAAACTTGATGCGTTAATTATCAATTATTATTATTTTTTAAAATTAATCATTGATTTACCATCTGCACTATTTTTTTGTCAAATTTCGTATTACAATTTCTACATTCATAGCATTAATACTTATAGATATTTGTAGTTATCAAAACACAGCTTGATATGTTACTTATTAGCAGGACAAAAATTATTTATATTTATTATTTATTTATTTTCTTGTTGAGGAAATGGCATTTTAAAACGGCACACTTTTTTCCGAAATAACTTTCTACTTATTTTTATGCCGATGCCTATATATTAAAATATATATCACTTGTTATTGATGAAGAAAATTCAATATCAATTTTTTTGCTTCATCTGATCAAGAAAATGTTTAATACAATTCAAAGTTACTCGTTTCAAAATTCTTCTTTACAAAAAACGTTCATTCTGAGTGTCACTTTGAAATTGTTTTCCTCTTAAGGTTTTGAATATATTGTTTTCGTAATTTTTCACGTTCAATAAAAGCTTACATGTTTTAATATTAATATAAAATTTATATTTTTTAAATTTTAACGATTTCAAATTGAAAATTGTAAACATTTTGAGCGTGAACTTTCAATTATTCAACTTTGAAAAGTTCACATTGAAATTACAAAGTTAATTTTAAACAAATTGGTAAGAAAAAATCGTTTGTTTAGAAAAGAAGATCATGCAATTGATGCAGTAATGTATTAAGAAAGCTTATTTAAAAATCAGCCATACGAAAATATAAAAGATTTATAATATTACTTTCGTGGATTTGAGTTTTACTTAAATACCAAGAAAATTATTTATTTAAAAAAAATCTAAGAAATTGCACTTGTAAAATGTTTTTATAATCAGGAACGGTTACAAGAAGTAATTTCTAGGAACACATTACTTCCCACCCCACGAACACAGTCTACGTGTTACGAGTGCTAACATAACAAATATGCATTGGTTGGAATAATAATGTACAAGCATGTCATTTATAATCAAACGAGTATCTTCTACTTCATTCACAAAACGTACCACAATTTATTGAAGCAGCCGACCGGTTTTAGAATATGCAAGCTATAAATAACACTTAACCTATAACGATATATATAGGGGAAACCTCCCTGCAGTGGATAGTCATTAATTAAAAATATTAATGTATGTGGAGTGATTAATTTCACTTAATAAATATTAAAGACACTATACATGCTAATGAATTAACTTTAAAATAATTACTTTTGCTCTTATTTGTGCTCTTAATTAATTATTATCCACTGTATGTTGCATTATCCACTGTCGGTTGCATTATCCACTTTAGGGAGGTTTCCTCTATCACGCAAAAGACTTTGAAATTTGATTTCAATTTTATAGTTTCCGCTATGTTTTATTTTATACGTTATATTCTCATTTATTAATTTGAAACAAATTTAAAAAAAATATTCAATTGCAGATCTTGGATTACACAGCCACACAAAAAATCTTTTTTGGGGTCAGACCATGCTTACTATATATTTTTGGGGTCGCTGAATCCAAATCCAAGGTCCATAAAACCCTAGAACGTCAGGGTTTCGAGATAACCTCAAAAAACCTCATAACATTTTTTTTTCTAGTCCAGGGGTCAGACCATGTTTATTATATGTTTTTGGGGTCGCTGAAAAAATCGTCTCTTTCTCACATCCCTGACGTGCTGGAGTTTTTTTACACTACGGATTCGGATTCAGCGGCCCCAAAAACATATAGTATACCCTCTGACCCCCGGACTAGGAAAAAAAAGTTTTATGAGGTTTTTTGAGGTTATGTCAAAACCCTGACTACCAAAAATAGTGCGCTGTGCGCGCTTATTACGTGTTTCTTATTTTGATTGCCTAATATTATTATATTAAATTAAATTATTAATTTTTTATTATTAATTTAATTAATAATCATAAATTAAACTGAATATTAATATAGCTACATTGACTATCATGTGTATAATTTTATTTTATTTTAATTGTATTATTAAATTTGATCGAATTTTAGAAATCTGTAACCTTCATTTAAATATAAGATTTTATCCTAGTAGAAATTTGAAGCAAAGAAAAAATTATCCATTTTCACGATGTTTCACGATTGAAAATTCACCAACTTGTTTAGTTTTGAATGCTTATAGTTTAAAATAATAAAATTTTGAACATCTTCTTGAGAAAGGTATATTTTAAAGATTTGCAATTGAAGATCCTTCAATTTTGAATGTATATCATTTAAAATTATGTAGTTTAATTTTTTTTATATTTCAATTTTTAAGATTTATAGTTGAAAATATGTACATAAAAATGCTTAAATTTGGATGATTTTCATGATTAAAAGTCAAGTTTTCACATATAAATTTTGCAAATTAAAGAAATGTTCTCCCAATCAAAAAATGTTAAACATCTTTTTGATATAGACAATATATCTTCAAGATTTGCAATTGAAAATCATTCAAATTTCAATGTATGACATTTAAAATGATGTAGTTTTTAATGCTTTTTTTCAATAGTTCAATTTTGAAGATTTATGATGGAAAACTCTTCAATTTTAAAGATGTATAAGTAAAAATTCATCAATAAAGTTTTTAATGTAAATCATCAAAATTATAGAATTTTTAATTGTAATACTTAAAACATGCAAAACTTTTAACTGTAAATTGTCAAAATTGAAAACTCTTAAATCTTAGAGAGTTACAATTAAAAACTCTTCAATTGTAGAGATGCATAAATAAAAATGATTAAATATTGATGATTTTGTAAATCAAAGTCTAGTTTTCAATTATAAATCTTCCAAAGGTAAGAAAATTCAAATGTAAAACATCAGAATTACAGAAGCTTTTAATCGTGAATTGTCAAAATTAAAAACTATTCCATTTTAAATATTTACAATTCAAATTTCTGAAATGTCGAACAGTTATAAATGAAAATTCTTGAATAATGAAAATATAGAATTACAAATTATTCAATTTTCAAGATTTATATTTTAAAGGTACAGATGTAATTTGGAACTTTTTTTAGAAACTTCAATTTTTAAAATTTTAAATTAAAAATCCTTCAGTATGATATTTATACAATTGAAAACTATTTGCTTTTAAAGAAGTATAAAAAATAATACTTAAATTTTGATGATTTTGATTAACTAAAGTCAAGTTTTAAATTCTAAATCTTCCAAATAAAATAAATTTCGAATGTAAGTAATCAAAATTACGGAATTTTCAATTGTAAAAGTTTAAACTTTCCTCATTTTTAAATGGATATTGTGAAAATTAAAAAGTTCCAATTTAAATATTTAGTATTTAAATTTTCCACAATTGAGAAGATTTGCAATTGAAAATTCTTCAAATTCAACTATTTGCAGTTAAAAATTCTTCAATTTTGAAGATATATAAATGAACATTCTTCATTTGCGATGTTTCGTAGATTTTGAAGATCCGAAGTCAAGATTGTTCAATTTTAAATCTTCTAAATTGATGAAATTTTAAATGTAAATTGTAATGATTCTGAGGATTTTGAAGATCAAAAGTTTAGAGTTTTCAATTCTAAGTCTTCCAAATCGATGAAATTTCAGATGTAAATCATCAAAATTACAGAATTTATAATGGCAAAACTTACAACATTGCATAATTTTTTATTGTAAATGTTCAATACTGAAAACTCTTTAATTTTAATCATTTACAATTCAAATTTCTACAATTTGAAAGTTAGAATTGACAATTTTTCAATTTTGAAAATGTAGAATAGCCAATTATTCAACATGCAAGAGTTATATTTTAATTTCAAATGTTTTCAATTGAAAACTCTTGAATATTTACCACGTATTATAGAAAATGATGCAATTTTGAAGATTCAAAATTGAAATTCATTCAATTTTATAAATTTGCAATTAAAACTTCTTGAATTTCGAACAGTAAAAATTACAGCGTTGATTGATTTTTTGCAAATTCTTATAATTTTTTATCAGTGTTTGGAAATTTAACAAGTTACTCTTTTCACGAAGTAACTGCAGTTGTAATTAGTTCCTTTTTTAAGAAACAACTTTAAATATGATCCTAGAGTCAGATACAAATTATTTTTATGTTGATCTAATATGATGAGAATTTTATATTCCAATTCAAACTTAAGAATTTCTATTCAATTCAAACAACTTCAAGTGGAAACAGAATTTTATAAGACTTCAAACTGAAGTATACTAAATTGGCAAGCTGGGTGGTAAATGAATTTGAATATTATCATACACAATAATTATTAAATTTATAGTTTAGTGGTATCATAACTAGTAATAAAATTACTAATTTCAATTAAAAAAAAAAAAAAAAACAAGAAAGTACCATACTGAAATATTCAACGCGAGAGTAACAGTTTGAATCAGGTAATATTTCCTGTTTAAAATTATGATTTCATATGCAAATGGTTGAGAAATTGCATCTGGGAGTTTGATGCGATACCAGATTATAAGAAAATGTTTATCGCGATGTAATCTGGGTTCTGGCATGGCGTTATATCGCTAGGTTATTTCCGTGCATTTTCCAGCATAGTCTTGAAGCAAGCCATGTGGCGTCGCGACGCCCATTGCCAGGGGAAATGTGTTCCAATTGGGACGAGATGTCGATCCAATAACAACTTCGATCCAATATTTAAAAACTTTTGCTATTTCTTCAAGAACACTTTTTTAATCTTACTCTTACACACACTGCAAAGGTTTACACTTGGTAATCAAATAAAAACGAAAAAAGGTATAACTGATCCACTTGGATTGGATTTTAAATTCGAAGTAAATCGGTTCTCATAGGAATGTCAATTAAAAATTTAAATAAAAGGAAATAAAAATATTTTCAGTCGCATAAAGCTACTCGATGAAGATCGTCATTATATTCTCTCTTCCTGATCAGTCATCAGGAAGGCTAACCTTTCTCTTAATAAGAACACGAACAATGACGTATATTTACAATAAAAGGTCAAGTCATGAATTGATTGAAACAAGTGGCGAAAATAATACCTATTGTTGAAATGCTAACCTTGCAAAGAAAGCAGAGTCTTCTTCGTTTTATGAGCAGTCTCTTAATAAAAAGAATAAGAAAGTTAATTAATTAACACATAATGATTTACTGGCATGAGCATATTGAAGATTTTTTAATGTAAAAGTCGAGATTTTTTAATATTTAGCATTATTTGACTGTTCATTTTATGTGAGCAAATTAAGTATTCAAAACTAAACAATTTAAAAATATTTTGTTTGGAATAGAAAACTTTGAATCTTAGAAATTTTAGAGTGCTAAATTTAAACTCTGAACGTTACAATTTTAATTGTTTTATTTAAAAAATTATAATTTATGAGTGTGAGTGTGTTGCATTTTGAAGTATAAATAAGAATGCAAAAAATACTAATTGGAAACGACTTGAAATTAGATTAAGTCAACTTAAAAGGACTTATGTGTAAAAACGTTTGAATTTAACTATTCTAATTTTAAAAGAAAGAGAAGATATTTTGGTAGTTAATTTTTTTCCCGAATTTGAAGAGGAAATTGTTTACTTTTACATTTTTATTTAATTAGTTCTTAATTTTCGTCGAATTGGCGGAGGGACATTTTATATTTTAAAGATTTTTATGGAGTTGGAAAGGAGATAATTTTAGTTTTCAATCTTTTATTATTTTAAAGAAGGATATTTTTTTATTTTCAACATTTTTATTTAGTTGGAAGGGAGGAAATATTGATTTTCAGTTTTTTTTCTCAATTTTAAGAGACCCTTTTTTGTTTTCATTAATTTTATTCATTTGGAGGGGATGAAATTTTTGATTAAAATTCCTTCTTATATTGGAGAAAGAAAATTGTTTGATTTTCAAAATATTTTTGTTTCTGCATTGGAAGAGGCCATTTCTTCATTTTCGTATTATTATTGAGTTGCAGGGGGACACTTTTTATTTTCAATATTTTTTTTCTGAATTGGGGAAGGATAATCTTTTATATTTTTATCATTTTTATTGAGTTGGAAAGATGGACATTTTGGTTTATATATTTTTCTGAATTGCAAGAGGCCCTTCTTTGTTTTCGTCAATTTTATTGAGTTGGAAGTAATGAATTTTTTTTCTGAATTTCAAGAGGTCCCTTTTCTCTTTCAAGGAGAAAATTTTAGTTTTCAATCTTTTATTATTCAAAAGAAGGGTAATTTTGTATTTCCAACATTTTCATTGAGTTGGAAGGGAGGAAATTTTAATTTTTTTCTGAATTGTAAGAGACCCTTTTTTGTTTTCATCAATTTTTTTATTTGGAAGGGATGAAATTTTGGATTTAAATTGTTTCTGAATTGGTGAAGGAAAATTTTTTGATTTTCAAAATATTTTTGTTTCTGCTTTGGGAGAGGCTATTTCTTCATTTTAGTATTATTATTGAGTTAAAGGGGGACACTTTTTATTTTCAATCTTTTTTTTCTGAATTAGGGAAGGATAATCTTTTATATTTTTATCATTTTTAATGAGTTGGAAAGATGGAAATTTTGTTTTATGTACTTTTCTCAATTGTAAGAGGGCCTTCTTTGTTTTCGTCAATTTTATTGAGTTGGAAGGAATGAATTTTTTTTCTGAATTTTAAGAATTTCTATTATTATTGAGTTTAAGGGAAGATTTTTTTCAATTTATTTATGAAATGAGAGAGAAATCTTTCTTTTTAACATTTTCATTGAGTTGGAAGGAAGGAAATTTTTGTTTTCAATTTTTTTCTGAATTGAGAGACAAACATTTTTGTAAAGCTCTTTATCGGGTAGGAAAGGAGGAAATTTGGGTTTTCAATTAATTGTGAATTACAAGAGGGAATTTTTTTATTTTTAAGATTTTTGTTTCTGAATTGGATAAGGCCTTTTTTCTATTTAGCATTTATATTGAGTTAAAGGGGGTACTTTTTTCAACATTTTTATTGAGTTGGGAGGGAGGATATTTCGGTTTTTAATTTGTTCTGATTTGGAAGGACTTTTTTTGTTTCTAAGATTCTTGCGGAGCGGGAGCCTCAAGGGAGGAAATTTGGTTTTAATTTTTTCTGAATTTGAAAGAGGCACTTCTTTTCTCTTGAATATTTATATTAAGTTGGAAAGGATGACATTTTTGTTATTGTTTTCTATTTTTATTAAAAGAGATCAATTTTTTCTTTCAACATTTTTCGAGTGGATAGAATCTGAGAAAGAAGAAAGGATTAGTTTTTATTAAGAGCTTTAAAAGTGATAAGGTTTAAATAGAAAAATTGTTAAGCTTCAAAATTAAAGTTCAAAATTCAAAAGAGTTCCACTTTGAAGACTTTAATTAACAATTCAATTTTGATTACTTCAAATAAAAAAATTTCAATTTTAAGGATTCGAATCTTTCAATTTCAATAACCGTAAACACTTTTTGCGAACAAATTGCTGAATGGACGAGTTTTCCAAGAGCATCCGAAGAACAGTTAATGCACCTGTTATTCAAAAAGAAGTAAACCAAATATTATAATTACAACTCACACTTAATTAATAATTAAATGCGAAGATACTAGGCATCAAAATACGATTTTAAAACTGATATTTAACTAGAAATAAAAAAACGAGTTTCTTTCATAATTTGAAACGCAACATTTTAGCAATTAAATGTTTCTAATTTGAAACCATTACATTTTAAACTACTTATACTACCCCTCTACTAATCAACTTTTTGAAGATTAATTTTTGGGTTTACCCTCAAAATGATTGAATAGTAGATACAGTGAGACAACTGAATTCGCACATTTGGATTCAACTGGAAAGATGCTAATGAGGGAGATAGATAAATTATTCGAATTTGGTTTAAATTACAATTAGGAAGGACAATAAGAACCGTATGCAAGAATACGTATTAGGACTATTGCATAAGTTGGCATGCGTTCATGTCCTATTCCTACATACGCGACATTAATTAAACGTAATTGTATGCTTTGATAATGACAATAGCTATCAGCGACGTCTAATTAGGGCGATGTCAGCATAATAATAGATATCCACGTTTCGACTACCCCATGGAGAAATGACTGTGTCAGTTATATATATTTTCCAATTAGAGCGACAATCTTAATTTAATCTGCTGTCAGAAGCGTTGCTCCTTCCTTGAAATCTCATTTCTCGATCTCGAATTTACAGAAGGACTCAACTAACAACGATATCATCCTTGTTCGACGATTTATTTTAATTTTCTGTAATTGAATTGCGTTTATTTGTCGTAAAAAGATCGCTGTTGGGTAGAATACACTATTTTTTAATTTATATATGTTTATATATCTGTGTGTACTTACATATAAATTTTCTAAAATTCTTGAGAAAATTCAAAAAGGTTTTTAAAAATTAGGATATGTCACATGAAAATTTCAGTAGAAAAGTCAATCTTCAATCGAACACTTAAATCTTCAGACAAGAAAGATGAATTGTCAACAAAAATGTGATATTTGATATTTCAATCCAAAAATGTTTTTATTTTCAATAAAAAACAGTTCGATTTGTATCAAAAGGACAAATTTTCATCCAAATATTTGAATCCACAATCAAAAAAGATTAATTCTCAGCCACTTGCCTTTTTAACCCAAAAAGGTCAAATGTTTCCCAAAAGAGATGAATTTTCCACAAACGAGTTCAATTTATTAACTCAGAAATATGAATTTTCAATCAAAAAGAGTTAATGTTTAACCAAAGAGATGAATTTTCTACAAAAAAATACGAATTTTCAACGGAATAGTTACAATCTCAACCAAAGAGATTTTTCAACTAAAATTATCAATCTTCAACAAAAATAAATTTTTATCAAAGTAGTCAAATCCTCAACCAAAACAGGTTAATTTTCAACTAAAAAGATTAATTTCCCACGCACAAGATTAATTTTCTGCCAAAAAAGACGAATTTTTAACAAAATAGTTATTTTTCCAACCAAATAGATGAATTTTGATCTAAAATGATGAACTTTCAACCAAATAAATGAATTTTCAACAAAGAATTTCAACTTTCAACCAAACAGCTGAATTTTCAAACAAAAAGTATAAATTCTTAACGAAAAATGCAATACTTGGTATTTAAACTCAAAAAGATTTTTATTTCACATCAAAAAGAGTTGAATTCATCCGAGAAAGACAAATTTTCAATAAAATAGTTTAATCTCTATTAAAAAAAGTTTGATTTTCAGCCAGTTGCATTTTTTACCGAAAACTATAAAATTTCTACCAAGAGCGATGCATTTTTTTTTATTTTACAGGATTTAAAAAAATTTTAGAAAAATTTTGAGTTGATTTAAAAGACAAAAGACTTGTAGAAGTTTAGAAAAAATTTAAAAATATTTTATAGAATTTCGGATATATTTCAGTTTTAAAATATTTTTCATCTCTTTAAAACTTCCCAAATTTTTAGATATGTTTAAAACTGACTGGAATTATTTTGGAAATCTTTTGAAATGTTTAACATTTTTCTTAAATATTCTTTTAAAAATTAATTTTTAAAAAATTATTAAAAAGATATAAATAAATATATAAATAACAAATCTGCGTTGTAAATTTTTTAAAATCTTTTTAGGTTCAAAATTATTTTTCTATCTTTTCAAAACTTTTAAATATCTGTTAAATTTACTCAAATTTTTCTAAAATTTTTTGATCTTGCAGAAGTGGAAAATTCTGCTTTAAAATTGTCTACATTCTTTTTCGAAATTTCAGGATATTATTTGAAATTTTTGGAACCCTTTTTTATTTTTCCCTTAAAATTCATTTTTCAAGATAAAAAATCATTTCAAAATTTTCCCATGAGTCTTAATCACAAACTGTATTATCTTGAAACCTTCGATAAATTTTTACAAAGCTTCTTTTCTTTCGAAATCTTCAAAAATCTACATTTTGTTTTAAATTCGTTGAAATATTCTCAAGATTTTAATCGTTTTTTAATCATTCCAAAACTTCTAAAACATTGAAATATCTTTTGAAATAATTCAGTTTTCCTAAGCAAAATTTAAAGTTCTGCAAAATAAAAAATTTTTTAAAAATCTTCCAGACTCTAATTTTGTCAAAAACCTTATTGGCGGAACCGGTAATTTTCTGGTTACGGGTGCAACAAATTTTTTTTACTCATACCGACCGTGTATCACACTTCGTGAATTAAGATTTCGAAAACAATCGCTTTTTAAGAATTTTGAAAAGTTTCAAGAGAATGAAAACGTTTTCTTTAGATTCATATGAAAATAAACAGTGTTTTTTTTTATTTTCAAAAATTAATGTAAACAGAATATTAAAAAAGATATGAAAACATTTAAAAATATTTCCAGAATGATTAAAAACGAATCTTGAAGAATGTGAAAGCGACTTTATCATTTTTGCAGAATTTGTTTAAAAAATTAGGAAAATTCGAATAATTACAAAACATATAGAATGTTTTCAAGTTTTAAAAAGGTTCAAAAATGATTTAAAATTTGAAAAGATTTAAAAGAATTTAAAACAAAATGTAAATTTCTGAAGATTTAAAAAAAATGAAGAAGCTTTTTGAGAACTTTGAAAGGTTTCAAAAGAATGAAAAAAGGTTCTTTAGATTCCTAGGAAAATTAAAAACGAAGTGCCTCGTCGTCCCGAAATTTGGGTAGTCCCATATTTTTCATAAGCTTTGCTAGTCCTCCTGAATTTTCGGGATGAATAATCGATCACCTTTTCCAACTTTTCCAATTTTTAGGGACGATGAGACGCAGCCAATTTAAAATGATTTTTCTTAATAATAATTTTTAGAGAATATTTAAAAAGATTCACATAATTTGAAAAGATTTCCGCAATTG
The DNA here is from genome assembly GCA_932178445.1 of Andricus quercusramuli. Taxonomy (NCBI): domain Eukaryota; kingdom Metazoa; phylum Arthropoda; class Insecta; order Hymenoptera; family Cynipidae; genus Andricus; species Andricus quercusramuli. The sequence continues at coordinate 132,481 of CAKNXH010000146.1, read as the reverse complement.
CCGATTTGAGGAAATGTTGTTCAATTTTACAGTTTTTTTTTTTAATTTTAGGAAAATTTAAAATATGTTTAAAAGATATTTATGAATTTAAAATGTGTTGGAGAGATTTAAAATATTCTTAAAAGTTGGAAAGATTATCGAAAATTTATAAAATATTTTTAAATTTGTTCCGAACTTTTAGAAGTCCTAAATATCTTTTAAACTGACTCAATTTTTTCCTAATATGTTATGAAATCCTGTAAAATAAAAATATTTTCTTCAAAATATTCTAGATCCTTTTTCGACACATCTAAAATATTTAAAAATATATTTGAATTTTCTCAAGAATCTTAGGGAAATTATAATATTTATTTCCTAATTAACAGATCTCAGAATCTAAATTCAGCTCGAAATTAAGAGTTAAAACATAATTTTAACAAATAAATAGTTATTCGAAATTTTTATTTTGTATTAAAATTGATTTTTTCCTGCAAATCGAAAAGTCAGATAAGACCATTTTTAACAAATAAACAGTTATTCGAAATTTTTATTTTGTATTAACAATTATTTTTTTCCTTCAAATCGAAAAAACTATCCGCGCATATGTTTTCATGGGAATATTAGAAAGAATGGAAGAATTGCCCTTATTAAAATTAATATGTTGAAAGGAAGAGATCTTTTTTTGCTCAGTTTACAGAGAACCAATCGTAAATTTATAGCACGCGTCCTGAGTTTTTGCTTTTTTTAGTCTTTGATGCAGTAATGGTTGCAAATAGCAAGAACTAATTGGTACCATGATCCCGCTGTGAATTCAACGAGATCTCCCGCAGCTCGGGCGCTTGGTTTTCCTCCACTTCCGGTTTTACGCAAATCCACACCCAGAGTGATTGGCACTGTTAACAGGAAATTCTACACCACAGATGAAAAAAAAACTTAATTCCAAATCCGCTTCCTGAATTTCAGTACTTTCCAGGATACCAAACTATTAAATTGTGTGGAATTGATAAATATTTACAAATACAAAATATTTAAAAACATAAATATTTTTCGAAAACTAGCCGCAATGAATGAAATCTTATAGCTTCTATGAAATCCTACAAATCTCCTTAAAATAATTTCAAATACTTAAAAAACTCTAAATTTTTTTAAATCAGTTATAATCAATTGACTAATTTTGGAAGCCCGAGAAATCCCGTAATTTTTTTAAATGTGTAGTGACTTGGTATCTTAACTAACAATGAGTACAACGACTATATTTGATAGAGAGAGGTTTATTGATAATCGGCTGAATTCTTAACAGGCGCGTGTGACTCCCAGTCGCAGACTGAGTTAACATACCCGACTACTGTGGCACTGGTGAATCATATATACATATGTATATCAAGCAAGCCTTCACAAAATGGTTTGAGGTGCCTTATAATTTTTTTAACCTGTGAAATTGCTTGAAATCCTTAAAACCTAATTACAATTTTTAAAATATTTTCTAATCCCCAGAAATCCTCTAAAATTCATTAAAATGATTAGAAAATAACTTAAAATCCTGTGAAACTCCTCGAAATCTTTAAAAATAACTTGAAATCTTGTGCAATCCCATCTAAAATCTCTTGAAATAACTTGAAATTTTATTAAATCTCCTAAATAAATTTGAAATACTTCGACAATCCTTAAAATCTTTGAAAATACTTTGGGGTTCCTGTGAAACATTTTGAAAGATATTGAAAATTTTTTAAAAATCATTTAAATATCTCTAAATCCCTTTAAATCTTCTCAAATTAGTTTAAATTCACAAAAATCCTGTAGAATCTCTTAAAATCCTTTCATAGGTCATGTCATGTCAAAAGATTCTTGGAAATCCCTTGAAATATTCTAAAATCACTTGAAATCCCTAGAAAATCTGGAAATCCGTTGAAATGTTCTAAAAGTTTCTTGCAATCATTTTGGAATCGCTCTGAAATTTCTTGAAATATAAAAATAATAATATAAATACAAAAAGTGCAAATAAAACATTCTTTAAATAACTTTACATTTTTTTAAATCTCTCAAAATCTCTTAAAATCTTCTTAAATCGATTAAAATTTATAGATATTCTTTAACCCACTTTATATTTTTGTAAACCTCTCGAAATCACTTAAAATGTTTGTAATCGATTAACATTCATGGTTATTCTTTAACCCACTTTTACATTTTTTTTAAATCTCACAAAATCCCTTGAAATCTTCTCAAATCGATTAAAATTTATAGATATTCTGTGAAAGTCTTTTTAATCTTTTTAAATTCTATAAAGTCTTTTACAAAATATTTGAAATCGCTTGAAATCTCATGACCTTACTCGTCATAAATCAGTAAATGATGTAAGATCTGTATTTGCAAAAACAAGAAAATATTTCGCCAACACAACGATCACAAATTGAATTAACAGTAGTTGTAAATAAATTGAATGTTAGCAGGGGATTTCATTTTTAAATTTCAAATATAATAAATGCATCAATTTCAAGTGGTTCAAAAGCCAATCACGTTTTTCATACTTTTTTTTACGTAAAGTGATATGGAATGGATGCATTGATTTAATGGTTCTTTAAAATTTTGTTTTAAATATATAAATTTAAAAGAGGATTGTTATCACAAATAAAAGTTTTACAGTGGGTTTCTTATTTTGAAATATCTATCTAAAAAAAGTCTGAAAAACGTGATTGGCTTTTTTATTATATTTATTTATTATATTATAATTATTTATTATATTTGAAATTCAAAAATGAAATCCCCTGCAACATGTTCATTTTGTTTACGAACAATTGTTTCTTCACTCAACTTTAGATAAAAATATTATGCAGAGAAAATTTTTGAGTGATTCAAAAATAATTTACCAACTAGAAAACGTCGTAAAGATACGAAAAAATACGGAAACGCTGGAAGAAAAAAAAAGTTCGATGTCATTATAGAAGCGAAAATGGAAAACCTAAATCCCAAACTATAAATATCAAAGTGGAAAAAAAGAATATACGAATAGAAAACGGAAGCTCACGTGCTTATGCGACAATATTGAGTCAGAGTGGTAAATTTGTTTATGAAAAATAAAGAATGAAAAAGAAAAGTAGTGAAAAGTAAATTTTTGAAAGAAATATCTTTGTTTTTAAAAGACTTGGACGATTTGAAGTGGATTATTATACCATTAAGTCGGGGATCAAGGAGTTCATATGAGAAAAGTTGCTTTTAGAATAATCTGAAACTCACGTCTTGCTTATCTAAATAACACGTTCACTTCGCAACACTGCTCCGACCCAGGTCGCTGATCAATCTCTTTAGCAAGCAGCCAAGGCGAAGAGCTTCACGAATTCATCATGTAAAGCTCTTCACGCAGGCCCATTAGTATCCAGGATCTTTAGTTGATTTTCATTCAATTAAATACATATTTATGTATTACTAGATTAGAAGGGTATTTAAATGAACGTCAAATGCATTTTGCTGCCTAATACACGTTTGCTTCCTGATGCACTTTTGCTGTCGAACTCACTTGGCAAATAATAATTTGTCGCCTTAGATGCGAACTGTTCTTCAGCCGTCTCTCAATGGCTGAGATAGTGAAGAAGCTAGAATATAATCGCGACGAATATTCATGAGCACGAAAAGCTATAACGGTGAGTTCTACGTTTTTTCATCCTACCTTCAATCATCGAAGCCACGACAACGACAACTTTCAAGTGATTCTATTTTAACTTGCATTTGAATGAAAGTAGAACATTCAGACCTATAAAACTATCAAATTGATTGAAAACTATTTAAAGAGGCGTAAAAAATAAATTAAAGTTTATTTAAGAAAAAGACGAACTTTTAACAAAATAGTTGCATTTTTAACCCGAAAATATGAATTTTCAATAAAAAAGTTCATATCCCACTAAATAGTAATATTTTTAACCCAAAAAGATGAATGTTGAACAGAACGATTGAATTTTCAAGATAAATAGTGAAACTTCAAGACTAAAAACTATACATTTTCAATGAAAATGGAACAGTTTAACTTGCAGAGAAAAAACTAATTTTTCAAATAAATAAAAAAAAAATTCAAAAAAACTGTTAAATTTGTAACCAAAGAGATAGATCTTCAACAAATAAAATGAATTTTGAACAAAGTAGTTCAAACTTCGACCAATTATTTGAATTTTCAGTCAAGAAGATTAATTTTCTACCAAAAAAACTAAAAAAGATGAATTTACAAAAAAATACATCAATATTCCACAAAATTTGTTGAAGTTTCAGCTCTAAAACCGATCAAATTTCAACCAACAATGGAATAGTTACATTTTCAATTAGGAAAATTAATTTCCAACAAACAAACAAAAACTGTTCTGGAGAAATTAGTCTAGAGCTTCCAATTTTTATTCGATTTGAGAATTTTTTTAGAGATTTAAATTTAATTAAATTAATTAGAAGATTGAAAAAAATTTTGTTTACTTTCATATTAACAAATTAATGAGTAAAAGTGCTAATTTAAGATTAAAAGTACTTGGAAAATTCGTTTCTCAATTTTGTATGCGGCATACATTTAACAACAATGCTTAGTTATAATTTCTTTTTATTACAAAGTAATTATTAATATTATAAACAAATTTAATAAAGAAATGCATATCTTAGTCATTTCACGCTCTAAAGACTTCGTTCCATTAAGAAAATTCATCAAAAAATTTTCGCAAATATATAATATGTACGATTTGTTAATACGTGATTGGAATTTTTTATTGTTTAAATCAATTTTATAAACAAATATCAATTTTCGTCCATTTTCAAGCTGCAGATTTCGTTTTTTCAACAAAATGAAATTACTTAGGAAAGTCTTTTCCTCGGGATACATTACCAACCAAAAATTATTTTAAATTTTGTAAAAAATCTTATAAACAAATTCACAAACACTTTTTGGACTGAAAAGTGATGTCTTTTTGGTCGAATATTTTTTGGTTAAAAATTGTAACTGGTTGAAAATTAATCTGTTTTGCTTAAGGATTCAAGTATTTTGTTAACGAATGTTGCGTTTGTGGTTGAAAACTCCTCTTCTTGGCTTGAAAATATAACTATTTTGGCAGAAAATTCATTCCTTGGTAGATAATTCAACTATTTGGTTAAAATTCAACATTTTAATAGAAAATTCAACAATTTGGTAGGAAAATCAACTATTTGGTTATAGTATTCTGTTGAAAATTCGATTTTTAAAATTAAAAATGCGCTTTCTTGGCCGAGAAATTTAACTATATCAGTACAAAATTTAATTATTTGGTTGAAAATTAACATTTTTGTTAATAATTTATATTTTCGGGTTGAAAACTCGACTGTTTTGTAGCAAATTCGACTTTCTGGCTTGAAAATTCCACAATTTGGTGAAATTTTTTCTTTCTTGGTTGGAAATTCATTTTTTTGGTTGAAAATTCAACTATTTGGGTGAAAATTCATCTATTTCAATGAAAATGAAATATTTTTACTTTTATTTACATTTCATTATTTATATATTATTTATTTTATTTTTTTAATTATTTTTTATTTAATTTTACTTTTATTTTATCTAAAAAAATTTATTCCCCTATTTTCGAGGAGAATATCCTTATTTCCTTTGTTTTAAGAGTATTTTGGCCTATGAAGCCAACATTTTTTTAAATATTGGCAATCACAGAATTGATTTATCTGTCGGGTTTAGTTTCTCGATTGAATCGTTCGCGATTTTTCGATGTCTAGGATGTCCTTCAAATTTACAAAATTAGCAAATGAATTGTTTAGGAAATATTTGAAATTGATATCGTCAAAAACTTAAGAGGAATCTCTTTCAAAGTGTCTTATTTTCTAATCTCATGAATTTATGTACCGGAAGTTCAGATCATTCAAATGAACGAAATATATATTCCTAATTCTATTTCATCTAGAAATATTTTTCCCTCTACAAATAAAAATATGAATTATAAGTTTCTTTTATAAATGCGTTACTTTTTTTAACTTACTTTTTTATAAATGCTGTTTCTCATTTATAAAGCAATTTAAAAAATTTTCGTTTATTTGAACGGTCAGAATTTCCAGCGCATATGAATTTCTATTGATGATTCTTAAAAAATGAATCGAAAACTTGTAAAAAAGGGGAAAAATTGGGTCAAAATGATCGATTTTAGGTGTATTAGGGTATTTTTCAAATTTAAGGGAGAAAAGGGTAAAAGGGTATGCATGGGAAAGACGAGTTTTTGGGTTCAACGAGCTTTGACTGAACTAAAGTGTAAACATCGACGGGCAAGGATTAGGTTATGAAATTTCGATGATGGACGATATTCCACGCAGTTTGGATATTCAAACCCAAGTGAGAATTATAAAGCCTCTAGGGAGAGAAGGCCAGGAATCTATCGCGTATACATCACACACGAGATTAATGGCTACTGCGAACATTCCCCTAAAACCAATAAATTTCCTCAGAGGATTCGGTAGAAGTGCCTGAACTGCGAAAAACTTTACGTTCTAGACTACACGCAGAAAAAAGATCCGTAAAATTTACAGTAATTTCGGTACAAGTTTGGAGAACATAACTTTTTAGTCGATTTTATAAGAAATTGAGTTAAAATAAATTTAAATTTATAATTTAAAATTCAAAGATTTTTTGGATTTCAATCTTGTGCGAAACTATGAATGTTGCCGACGTTTCGTGTGTGATTGGCCAGAGCGCCCCATGGTGGGGACTGGTGGAATTTGATTGGCGCACCATGGAGCGCTCTAGCCAATCACAGGCATCGTAGAGAATACATATATAAGAACAACATAACCTGAAGTGAACTGCAATGTTCACGAAAAGTCGGCAACCTTCATAGTTTCGCACACGATTGAAACCCGAAAAATCTTTAAATTTAAATTTATTATAACGAATCATCGTGAAAGTATTAAATCTATTATTAAATTGAGATAAATCAACTACACCCTGAGAAGCGTTATGTTTATGTTAAGGAATCGTTTCCTTCACTTAGTTTTTAAAATTCAAACTGAAAATACAAGGTGGCTACAAAACTTCATTTTCGAAATTCCCAACTTTTCCCTGACCAATTTTTCATGTTTCAATTTTTTTTATTTATTTCAACAAAAAAAGATTATTTTTCCACCATAAGAGATGAATTTTCAATCCGAAAGCATGCATTTTCAACAAAACAGTGAAACTTTTTATCAAAAGAGAAGACTTCTTAACAAAATAGTTGAATTTTTAAGAAAATAATTAAATTTTCCATCAAATAAATAAATTTTCAAGCTAAAAAGTCGAATTCTATAGAAAACGATTGACTTTTAAACCCGAATAGATGAATTTTCAACAAAAAGATGAATTTTCAACAAACAATCCAATTGATATTTCAGCAAAAAAAAACGAATTTTCAACAAAATACCGTATTTACGCGCCGCACTATTTCGAGCTTCTAAAATCGGCATGCGGCCTATAATTTAGTGCGGCATATATGCGTGTAAATACAGAAGTCAAATTTTCAGTCGAATAGTTACATTTTTATAGGAATATTTAAATTTTCAACAGAGTAGTTGAATTTTTTACTAAATAGTTGAATTTTCAACACACAAAGGTGAAGTTTCAAATAAAAATTTTCAAACTTTTAACCAGGAAGATCAATTTTCTATCAAAAAATACGAATTTTCAACAAAATACACTACCGTCGGAAATTGTGCGCACGACTCGCGTGAGCGCTATTAAAAATCACTGCTGACTTCGAACCAGGATATTTCGGCGAAAAAAAGAGATAGGGCATTTTTTTTAAAACAGTTGGAAAGTTCATGAAATTCCACGTCTATTGGTACCCAACAAATATTTTTTTGACCTTCTGTAAATAGTACAGCACTTGAGAAGTCCAAACAAAAAAATTCAGGATCTTCTCAAATTCAACTTTTTGCCTGACCTAGGAAAATTGTTTCAAAAATCTGAAAATTATACGACATCGAGCCTGTAATCTAATCTTTAATTTAAGCCAAGAAAACTTTAAAAATCTTCACCGGTGCCCGAGATATGATTAAAAATGTGCAATCGTATCTGAGCTCTATTTTAATCGACGATCACAGTTCTCGGCCGGTCTGCTGCTCGTCTCCTTCGTTGAGGCAGGACCGAATAGGCCACGCGCTAAGGTGGCGCCTCTTATACTTTTGGTTCTCTTCATTAGTAATTTTTATTTCAAATTATGGTGAATGAAAAAAAAATATTTATCGTTATTTGTGATTGTTAACAATTATTTGAATATAATATTATCTCCACATTAAAGAATAGGAGAATGTCCACTTAGGCGCCACCTCTCTGTGTGGCCTATTCGGTCCTGCCTCAACGAAGGAGACGAGCAGCAGACCGGCCGAGAACTGTGATCGTCGATTAAAATAGAGCTCAGATACGATTGAACATTTTTAATCATATCTCGGGCACCCGTGAAGATTTTTTAAGTTTTCTCGGCTTAAATTAAAGATAAGATTGCAGGCTCAATGTCGTATAATTTTCAGATTTTTGAAACAATTTTCCTAGGTCGTGCAAAAAGTTGAATTTGAGGTAGAAAATTTGAGAAAATCTTGAATTTTTTTTTGAACTTCTCAAGTGCTGTACTATTTACAGAAGGTCAAAAAAATATTTGTTGGGTACCAATAGACGTGGAATTTCATGAACTTTCCAACTGTTTTTTAAAAAATGCCCTATCTCCTTTTTTCGCTGAAATATCCTGGTTCGAAGTCAGCGGTGATTTTTAATAGCGCTCACGCGAGTCGTGCGCACAATTTCCGACGGTAGTGTATATGGATTTTCAATTAAAAAGGATTAATTTTCAACAAAAAAATAAAAATTTTAAATTCTTAGTGAAAAAGATTAATTTACAAACGAAAAAAAAGTTTGGAAAAAATAGTCAAATTTTCAACCAAAAAGATAAATTTTCAACCTAAATGATGAATCTCAAACCAAAACATGACTTTTTAACCAAGTAATTCAACTTTTATTTAAAAAAGACAAAGTTTCAACAACAACAAAAAAACGAATTTTGCACAAAATAGTTCCAGCTTTAACTCACAAATATTAATTTTCTACCAAAAGGACGAATTTTCAACTAAAATGATGAATCTTCAAGCAAAAAAATAAATTCTTAACAAACTAGTTCCACTTTTACCCAAGAAGTTGAAGTTTTCTACCAAAAAGAAGAAATTTCAATATTCGATTCAATTGGTGACAAGATAAAAACAACAGTTCATCCTGATTGTTGAATTTTCAAACCAAAGGGCGAATTTTCTTTAAAACAATTGAATTTTAAACGAAAAATAATTTTCATCCAAACAGTGTCATTTATATCCAAAAAGAGGGAATTTCAACCAAGAAGATTAGTTTACTAACAAAAAAATACGAATTTTCGACTAAGAAAGAAGAATTTAATAAATAATTTAAAAGTAGATATTTCACTATGTACCAAAATAATTCAATTTTCAACCCAAAGAGACGAATTTTTAACCAAAAAAGTTAAATTGGCAACCAACAAGTATGAAGTTTAAACAAAGTTGCTGAATTTTCAACCAAATAATCAAATTTTTCAGATATATTACTTGTAGTATTTTTAATATGAACGAAGTTCTTCTTATATAAACAGAATAAAACATTTTTTTAACTTCAAGTTTTGAAAGTTTGAAAGTTGTTGAAATCTCTAAAATAAAAAAAATAAACTCTTGAATGGTCGATCTAGCTCAAAATCCCATGAGACCTTGTTATCAGTCACATATACACACGGAAATTTGTTGAAAATTATATTTTCGAGCTCCTGGGGTCGAATTATATCGAAATATGTCAAAAAGTAGATTTGAAAATTTGGGTTATTACAACTTCCCTCTATGAGGAAACAAAATAATTGATTTAATCTTATTATTGTAAATTATTCGCAATGCAATGAGAGAAGAGTGAGTGAAAATATATTTATTAATTTAGGGCTTTGTATTATATACGCGATGGTGTAACATTTTTAGCTTTACTGAAACAATATAAGAAAGCAATGTTGTGAAACTTGTAAATAGGCCAACTCCACAAATATAACGTATCTACAAGCTACCGCTTTAAAATGAAAAAAAAACAACAGATTTACGATTTACTATTTTACACCCTTCTTTATTCATATTGAAAATAATCCCGTTAAAATAAACGCAAATATTTTTAACGAAAGTCCTGTCAATTTCACGGATCTTTTTTCTTCTTTATGATGCTTGTTCGGTAAAAGCCAAAGGTCGATTTTCGTATTTTATTTCAACTTTCCTTTGAAATATTTTCCTGGCAACCATTGGCAAAAAAAGTAATTGAAATTAGTTTTTGAAGTGATATTGAATTCTCAAAATGGGAACATTTATCTGGAATACTTTTTCAGTTAATTACCAATTTTCCATAATTTCAATGGACAATTAAGATTTAAATTAATGTTGTTTTTATAGCTGCCTTCAAAAATTAAAAATTGATTGTTTTCAAAATTCGAATACAATAAAGTACCTATTTATTATTTACTTTTAACAACTAAATAAAAAATTGGCTTTGCAGGTACAGGGTTGCTAAAATTACCCTGTTTGTTATAAATTTTGCTTTCAGGTAAAAAAACATTCTTATGCCTAGGAGATCAATAATGTTGAAACCGAACTTATTAAAAATAATTTCTCAAAAAAAGAAAAAAGACAGAAAGATTTTTTTAAATTACATTATATCATCATGTGATATTAAATTTCTGATATTTCAATTGCTTAGATTTTGCTTCTAAAAATTTGTGAATTTCACGGTCAAAAAATAAATTCACTCTCATTTCCCGGTTTTTTCCGATAATTTCCGGGTTTTTCCGGTTTCCCGGTCCAGCGGCCACCCTGTTATTGTCATAAACATTGTGTAAGAGGTTTTTTTATCAATGTTACCATCTGCAAAGCCAATGTTGGTCGCGAGATTAACTAGTAAGCCTTTTCGAAGGGCAATCTGTGCACGCAACCAGCTACTGGGCCGCGTCCCATAAAAAAATCGAAACCGGTTCGATGAGGCCCACCTTCTCTCGCCCGGTTTCGTGTCTGTCGAGGATTCGAGCGCGAATGCAGGAACCAGTAATTATTTTTGGCCAGCCGGGCTCAATTGTGTGCAGCTGCAGCTGGCCCTACTCGCGGGTTACTAACGAGTTTGAGTAAGGCTTGTCTGTTCAATGCCAAATCCAAATTGCGATTTTCCATTTTTATTTTTCACCTCCAGCCTCAGGGCGTTTTGGCCAAGTGGTAAATTACACGGCGCAGAGATCCGAAGACAAAATTACACTCTAGTTGCGAAATTTATTTTAGTTATAGAGCCAAAATCATACTTTAAGATTAGCTGGTACAACCAATCTTTAGCTATCTTAAATATTGATACTATTATTATTAATGCAGCTTTCAATTTTTATTTATTATGGGTTGTTGCCAACAAGTTGTGAAATTTGGACTATGGATATTTTTTTAAATGAGACTTTAACAAACCAACGAAAGAAGTTTTTTTTACAAATATTTTACACTCAGAATAGAATGAAAATACCAATTTTAGAGAGGTAAATTTGAAACTGTTTTATTTTTAAAAAACGCATTAAAAGATTTCTAGAGCCCTCTAGAAAGTCTAGTAATATACTGAATTGAATTGAAATCATTAACAATAATTAAATAAATATTTTGTACAGTTGACCAACAACGAACCATTATAGAAGGGTAATAAGGTCTGTGAGTTAACATTATTCATATTTAATTTTTATTGAAAGTTGAGTACTTTTATTTTCTTTAAAAAAATGAAGGAAAGTTTAAATGGGCATTTTAGGAAGATTTATTATATATATATATATATATATATATAT
>CAKNXH010000146.1:91193-120250 GCA_932178445.1 Andricus quercusramuli | reverse complement strand
GATCTGAGGGTTTGGCCAAATTTTCAATATGTTAGCAGATATTATTATTGAAAATTAAAGTTTTTTCAAGTGGATCATATTTTAACAATTCTTTATCTCATCGGACGAGAAAAATACTTCTATGCAAGTGTAGTCAGAAAGTATTGAAATTCAATAAAATTATTTAAAAAATATATCAAAAATGTAAATGTTTGTATTTATTTTTATGCAAAATAAAAGGTGTTCTTGTAAATTGTTTTTAGGAATACTGACTTATATTGCTGAGCAAATATAAAAGAAATATTCATTTGTGATAAACAAATTACTGAGAAAAAATTCTTTCTTAGGGATTAGCAAAACTCAGATATTTGATTCCATTATATTTTCGTCGATGTAAAATTATACAATCAAACTTAATCAAGCTTAATAGACAAATTAACATTTTAGTTTTTATTGAATAGACAGGCTTTTGCTTTTTCGTGGAATGGACTAAAAATTACTTTTCAGTAACAATTTGCAATATTACTTCATTTTCCGGTCAAGTTGATTATAATATAAACAATTTTTGTCAAAAAATGCACAAAATCAGCCATGTTTTAATGTATAGATTTTTTTCAGATTTCGTAAAAAAAAACAAGGCTTATGCGTTAAAAAGTAGCGAAATCGTTAACCTGTTATAAAAATTATGACTTAAACGAAAACATGTTTACAAGCAATTGCAAACAGTTTGAAAAAAAGGACACTTGAATTTTCGAGAATACCTATTTTTTCGCAAAAGAAAAATTATGAGAATTTTTTTTCTCAAAAATATAAAAAAATACATTTTGCTACTTCGTGGTAGACACTTTAAATAAATAAATAAATAACAAATAAAATTGTTTATTATTTAAACAATATAAAAAATGAGATTTCAATCAATTTTGAAAAAATGGCAAACATTTTTATTTTGTAAAATTAATTTTCAAAGATTTCTAAAAATGTCGAAAAAAATCTCAAAGATTTTCAGGCATTTATTTTTTATTTTTGAAAGACTTTTCTAAATTTGAGGAATAATTTGAGTTAGTTTAAAAGATGGTTGAAAATTCATTTCTTTTCGTAGAAATTTCATCTTTTTTGTTTAGAAATGTAACTGTTTGGTGGAAAATTAATCTGTTTCGTTAGAAAATTCAACTGTTTTGTTGAAAATTCGGCTTCTTTTTATGAATTCATTATTAAAATCAAAAATTTTTTTGGTTTAAATATCAACTATTAAATTTTTCGTTTAGATTGAAACTTTTTGGATAAAAATTCAACTACTTGGTTTAAAGTTGAATTAATCTGCTAAAAAATCTTTTTTTCTTGTATTTTTTGTATTTAAATGTATTTTTATTTTGTGATTCATTATTACTATATATATTATGTATATTATTATTATATTAATTATAATTTTATATTGTTTTAAATTCATATCTCTGGTTGATAATGTAATTATTTCATTAAAAATTCCTATTTTTTGTATAAAATTAACCCTCTACGCAGAAAATTTATCTATTTCGTTGAATAATGAACTACTTAGTTTAAAATTGACTTTTTTTGGAGATTAATATTCTCGTATAAAAAATTCAACTATTTTGTAGAAAATTCGTCTCTTTCTATTAACAAATTCATCTTTTCTATTTGAAAATACAACTGGTTGAAATTGAGTCTTTTTTAGTTGAGTATTCAACTATCTTGTTGAAAATTTATGTATTTTGTTGAAAATAAATCTGTTTTGGTTCAGAATGTAATTCAATTGTTGAAAGACACTTTTTTGGATGAATTCAACTGCTTTTGATTAAAAATTTAAATCTTTTTTTATTAAAATATCAACGATTACATTTTTCTTTGAGAATTCATCTTTTTCGGTTGAAAATTCAACTACTTGGTTAAAAGTTGAACTAATTTGCTAAACATTCTTTTTTTTGTATGAAGATTCATTATATTGCTAACAATTCATATCTTTGGTTGAATAATCAACTATTTAGTTTAAAATTGACTTTTAGAAGATTACTATTCTCGTATAAAAAATTCAACTATTTTGTATAAAATTCGTATTTTTTTATCAACAAATTCATCTTTTTTGATTGAAAATACAATTGGTTGAAATTGAGTCTTTTTTAGTTGAGGATTCAACTATTTTGTTGAAAATTGATGTATTTTGTTGAAAATGTATGTGTTTTGTTGAAAATGAATCTATTCTGGTTCAGAATTCAATCACATTGTTGAAAATTCGCCTTTTTGGATCAATTCAACTGTTTTGGATTGAAAATTAAATTTATTTTTTATTAGGATATTAACGACTAAATTTTTCTTTGAGAATTCATTTTTTTTTTTGGTTGAACATTAAAATGCCCAATTTGCCTACTTTTGACTAATGGGTAAACCGGCACTGATTGTGCCCGATTAAAAATGTAATTATTGTAAAAACTATAGAACCAAAAATCAGTTTGAGATAATTAGTGCTGATTTTCATTAATGATGAGCGACTTTTAAACATATTTATTCATTTCTAATAAAACTTAGGAGTCATTTTGAGACGTATTGAATGAAAATAAAAATCAAATCATTTTTTGAATAATCACATTATTAAATACACACTGATAAAAATATTTTGTTAAGACAACCAAACATTTGGTTGCTACAGAATCAAACAAGTATGTTGAAATATAACTTTTTTTCTAACTTGAATCAACGGTGTCAATGAAAGTTTTGTGGCTTCTATAGAAACCATCTGTCCAAATCAAATCTTTTTCTCATCGATAATCATTTTCTAATGTCCGAGAAGAAATATTCCTTGTAATTATCTCTGTTAGAGGATACCAATCTGACAGTTGTAATTGGAAAAGGTTATCTTCTTCGACAATCGACACATAAAACGTCATTCACACCTGAAAGAGCGTTTCGAATTTGAAAGGTCATGACCGAAGATTCCATAATTTTTCCGATTCATCCAACGGCCAATAGTTGCGGTGCAAAGAACATTTAAGAATCGTCGCGGATGCTCTTAAAAATGTCATCCTATGATGAATTGCTACCTGCAGAGTATGAAAGTGCAACAGGCAACTCTGGGCTCGCGCGACTGATTTATGCTACTCCGCGGATAAACGCCCGCGGAAATGGTGTTATCAAGAATCGTGAGTAATAACTGGTACGTCGCTTTGAGACCATTACACCATCAGGAAAAGTGAGTCTAAATCTTTGTTTACGCTCTCAAGTTGATGCAAAAATTATGCAAAATATTCCAACGCTACTCGACTCTTATGCCGTTAAAACGGTATTTGAATTCATATGTGTAAATATGTATGTATAGAATTATAGATGAATTTCGTTCCGTCATATAAAAAAATGAGACAAGAAAAAGGTATCGTCAGGTTTCGAGCTATTATACAAAATTTTTAAACAATTTTTGAGGGTGAAAGAGCTCCTAAAAATGCGGTCCAGCAGAGAAGAATTACTTCGGATTATATCGGATTACCCTGGACTTCGTGAGTTTACTATTTATTACATCAAATTATGGTGGATCACTCTGCCTGAACTAGGCTCACGCGAATTTTTAACAAAAGGATTCATTTTTAACTAAATAGTAGAATTTTCAACCAAAACATGAATTTTTAACGAAGGAGATTAATTTTCCACCGAAAAATACAAATTTTCAACAAAATGCATGAATTTGGAACCAAATAGTGTAATTTTCAAGAAACAAAAACATGCTTTAAACCAAACAGTTGAATTTTCTATCGAAAAGACGAATTTTCAACAAAATACGTGAATTTTTAACTAAAAAAGATCAAGTTTCAACAAAATAGTTAAATCTGCAACCAAAGAGATGGATTTTTAACTGAAATTATCAATCTACAACTGAAATAGTTTAATTTTAAAGTTAAAATAAATTTTGAACTAAAAAAGAACGATTTTTCAACAAAATAGATCATTTTCAACCACAGTGTTGAATTTTCAGCAAAATAGTGGACTTTTCAATAAAAAAGGATGCTTAAAAAAAATTAATTTTCAACAAAGTATATTAAAGATGAACTTACAAAAAAAAATATTAATTTTCTATCAAAAAAGACGAATTTTCAACAAAATACATGAACTCTGAACCAAATAGCTGAATTTTCAAACAAATAATTGACTTTTCAATCAAAAAGGATACCTTAAAAAAATTTAATTTTCAGCAAAGTAGATTAATAATCGACTTACAAGAAAGAAAATTAATTTTCTGAAAAAATACGAATTTTCAACAAATACATGAACTTTGAACCAAATAGTTGAATTTTCAACAACAAAGAATGAATTTCCATTCAAAATTGGAATTTCAACCAAGTAGATGAATTTTCAACCGAAATCATTCATTTTCAACCAAAAAACAACTTTTAGCAAAATACATGGGTTTTTAACCAAATAGTTGAACTTTCAATTTAAAAAGGACAAACTTATAGTAAAAAAATTAATTTCGAAACAAACAAACAAAAAGAATTTTCAAGCAAAAAAATTAATTTTCTACCAAAAAGACGAAATTTTCAACCTAATAGTTGAATTTTCAACTAAAAAAGATGAAGTTACAATCGATAATGGAACAGTTCAATTGTCAGTTGAAAAAGTTCATGTTAAAAAAAAAAAATCCTCAAAAATATAGTAAATTTTTTTACCAAAATAGTCCAACTTTTAACCAAAAAGATAAATTTTCAAACAAAAACATTTTTCACAAAATATGACTTTTTAATTTAAAATAGCCAAATTTTTACCAAAAAGGGAAAAAATTATTTCTTAGAAAAAAACTCAAATATTGTGTAATTCCTTGAAAAATCCCTTGAAATGTGGTAAATACCGTAAAAGTTCCTTGAAATCTTAAAAATCATTTGAATCTCCTTAGAATTTTTTAAATCTTTTGACATTTTCTACAATCCTAGGAAATTCTTTAAAATTTACTTAAATTCTTCGGAATCTTTTAAAATACACTACGTACAATATTCCTTTTCAAAATCATTAAACCGAAGAAATCTTCCGGATCTTTCAAATCCCTTGAAATTCATCTAAATTTAATAAATGTTTAATGTCCTGGAGATTATAAAAAATCGCGCAGGTCTAGTAAAATACCTACATATCCCTTGAAATACTTTAAAATCCCGAGAATTATCTTGAAAAATGTAATATCTCTTAAAATATCTTCATTAGTGTCATTTTTTTCAAAATAGTAGCAAAATAGTTGCATTGTTAAAAAAAATATCCAAAAATGACAATAGCGTCGTAACTTACTAATTGTTGCAATTAATATCTTTGGCATCATTATTACAAGAAACGTACCTGAAACAGAAAATAAATATAAAAATTAACGCATAATTTATAAAAAAGTATTCAGGCAGTAGCTTCGTGCGAAAAAATTTGAGAAAAAGTTGAAAAGTACTTCTTAAATACACTCAGCTCTCAATATAAGACCCCCAGTTTACGATATTCCTAGCACTGATGGCCTCCGCAGTTTCGTGAAAAGAAGAGCCACGGGGCCGAATGAGAGGATGTGCTCAGTCAAGCGTGACAAACAGTTCGCGAGTCGCACTCTCAGCGCAATAGTTGCATCAGGTTGCGTCATGCGTCCAAATGCAACATAAATGGTTCATTCTGCCTTACCTGTTTACGTTTAGATTCCCCCGATTTAAGATGAGGGCCAAGAGCAAGCCATACCCGAAACGGGTCTTATATCGGAAGCTGAGTGTATTGTTTTTCTTCAGAAAGCGTTGAAGACGTAAAAAAGGTGAGTGGCATTTCAAAACATGAAAATAAAAATCTCACAAATATTCTGCCAAGATGCACGCGATCAAACCACATCTTCTGTTTATTTTGAAGCGCACCTGATGTTCACTGAGACTCGCGCGGAAGTTTAAAAAAAACTGGATGGCACCAGCGACCGAGATGCAATGAATTTTTTGGTTTTAGCCTTGTGGTCGCAAGTATCAATTTTGTCCAGTGGTCTTAAGGAAAAACTTGTAGGACCGGTCGCAAATAAAATATCTTGAGTCGTTTGCAAGAAAAAGAGAGAAAAGGAGATAAAAGGATAAAATAAGAGAAAGGGCACTTTAAAAAATTCGTAAAGGCACGAGGACTGCAGTAATTCTTACTTTCCCCTTGACCCCTCGCTACCTTTGAAAGCGTGCATGGAAATCGTGTATAAACAGCCAAGGTAGTTCATTAAGTTTGTAATTAACGAAACACATCATTAAATGTATGATTAATATGGATTTTTAAATTTCACAGAAAAAATTGGGGGTTCGGTAATGTTGCAAGTATGGCATCCTTTGGAACTGAAACTCTAATAGAACTCTTTTTGAGGGTTCCTTTTTAGTTCGTTGATATCAAATAGATGGCCAGAAACTTAAACTCTGTGGTGTAAAATTAATGTTTCCCCGGAAATAAGGTTAAGCATTTAATCTACAATAGGACTGAAATTACAAAGTCAGGGTGGTCTTTTGAATAAAAAAAAATCCCGGCCATTTACCGGTTCGAAAACATTTTTCAACGTCGATGAAATTGAAAAAATTTGGAACTCTTAAGGCTAAAAACTTTTCCATTTTAAGTAATAAAAACTGAACTTCAAATTAAAGAACTCAAAATGGAAATCTTGAATTTTAAACTTTTAAAGATGAAGTTCAATGATTCAGATTCAGTTCCAAAAATATAAATCCACGTTAACATTTTTAATGCTGTAAATTGAAGAATGAATCAGTTTCGTAAATTTTCCAAATTGTACAATTTTGATCATTTTTGAGCTAGAAACAGTTAAACTAAACGATTACAATTTCTTTAATTGAACCCTTTTTAAATTAGAATTTATATTATTTTAATTTTAAACAATTTTGAATAATAATTGCTCAATTGTTATTTGTACATCAATATTTGTTTTTGTTGTGAAATATTTTGAAATATTCTCTTAAAATCATTTTTTCAAACAAACAAAAAATATTTTTATTTTCCTTTCAAACCTTTTATTCCTTTGGAAATCCTTGAATAGTTTAAAAATTTTATTTCAAAATCTGCAAAAATGTACATTTTGTTTTACATTTTCTGACGTTTTTTCAAATATTAAATTATTTTCGAAATTTTTTTAAATATACATCTAAAATTAATTAAAAAGAAAAGATCTATTCTTGTGAAAGCAGTTGATTTTTACGCCAAAAATATGAATTTTCAATAAAGAAAGTTCATTTTCAATAAAAAAAAGATGAATTTCCAAGCAAATAGTTGAATTTTCGTCCCAAAAAAATTAGTGTTCAGCCGAACGGTTGTATTTATAACCAAACTGTTTTTTTAGAGGACAATTCAATTTTTAACCCGTTGAATTTTCAACAGATAAATGAATTTTCAAAGAAAAATGTAATACCTGGTATTAAAGAAAAACGTTACAGTTAGTACTTTTTTTAAATCAACAAAGTAGTTGAATTTTAAACCAGAGTTCAACTGTCAACATAATAATTAAATTCTCAAACAAAATTTGAAGTTTTAACCAAATCATTGAACTTTCAGCCTACAAACATACATTTTCAACAAATTATGTAATAGCTAATATTACAACCAAAAAATATGAATTTTCTAGAGAGACGAATTTTAAAAACCAATGAGATGAATTTTCAAACAAGAAAATTAATTTTCCACCGAAAAACATAAGTTAAAAAAGAATATGAATTTTGAACTAAAAAAGATACATTTTCATCCAAAAAGGGAAATTTAAGATTTCAGTAAAGAAAATAATGTGAAACAAAAGAAGAAAAGTTGAATTTTCAAACAAATAATAAAATTTTGCACTAAAAATATAATCATCAGAAGGAAGCAACTGCAAAGTAAAAAGAAATAGAAATCCAAGAAAAATAAATGGCTGATAAGAATATTATATCAGGGTGGCCGCAGAACTTCATTTTCAAAATTCCCTGATCAATTTTGTATTTTCCCTCATCAATAATAGTCGAAGACCAGAATCTTGTAACATTTTCAACATAGAATCGTTTACCAACAAAGTAAGACAATTTTAAATAAAAATTTTAATTTCATTATCCTTGGCTGTTATTTGAAGTGCCTCTTATAGAAATTCCCTGAATTTTGCAAGATTTTTTCAAAATCCCTAACTTATTCCTGATTTCCAAGTTTATCGTGACCTACCCAGCCTGATAATTTTGTTTTGAGAGGAGTTTGGGTCCTTATTGAAGGTTTTGGTTGCAAAGGTTTCTCCTGGAGTACGGTTCTGCTTATTAAGGTCAGCAAAAAACCTCCCGGGACGAGGTTTCTCATCCCCGGCAAACGAAGATTGAGTCATTAGGAACGTAGAACACGTATCATTATACGCCCCAAGAAAGCTACAACAGCACAAAAGTGGCAACCATGAAAAGGGCCTTGTCGTGGCTTGACAAGCCAAGGTTTGGCTGGCCATGGGTCAAAACGCTAACCACTAACAAACGCGACATGAAACAGGTCGAACAGGTGGAACAGGTGGCCGAGAAGGTGTTTGACTATTCAGCAAATATCACAAACCAGTTGCTTTGAGTTGATGACGTTTACAAACTGAGTGGCTCATATATGTACGCTGGGGACGATGGTCGATGACCTGTCCGAATAGTCGAAATGCTCACAGAAAGCTTCTCACAACTTTAAAAGAGACGTTTTCATAAAATTTTGGAAATTGATTTTCAAATATTAGCTTCTTCTCAAAAACAAAAATTGGAACCTAAGTATTTAAAAGAGTATAAATATCCATTAATGAATTAGTCGCTTCTTCCAGTGTATGCGTTCATTTCTTGTTAACAACGCGTTTTTATACAGATTTGTATCCCTTTCAGGTTATTGTTCACAAAAGATTGTTGAAACCAGAAAAACAGATATATTAGGAATATCATTGTACAACTAGTAGCATTCATGTACATATTAAGAAGAAAACGAAGAATCATATCGAATGATAGAAGAACAAAAATATGTTCACCTTAAAATAGGTAAACATATTTTTGTGCCATCAAAAAGAAAAACCTTATCAGAACAAAATATTTTTGTTATTTTATTATTCGATATGATTCTTCGCTTTCTTCTTGATACATTAATGCTATTATTTGTACAATGATATTAGTAAAATACCGGTTTGTGTAGCTTGAACAATCTTTTTTCAACAATAATTTGGAGAGGATACAGATCTGTACCGAAACCAGTATAACCAAAATAATGTTTTAAAATTATTTTCTTCAATTTTTAAAAGAGGATATTGATATTGACATGCCTTTTTTTAGGCATGCGACTTTTGTCCTAAAGAGTCTTTGACTTTGTTCGGGTTTCACAAAGCAGGAAATTTTATTTCCTTTAATAGAAAAAAAACATTGAGTCTGATTGGTAACTAATGATTTTCTTCAAATTTGTTACCAAATGAGAAATATTTGTGTAATTTCATGTTTGAATGATTATTCTTATTTATAAACGTCGCTAACATTCCTATCTAGATAAATTCACATGGAAACAAACCCCTAGACATAGTTTAGGCGTTGTGTAAAAAACTGTAATTTTTAAAAATAAAAAGGAATGTTTTTAAACAAAAGTTAAAAAACATATAAAAACACAGTAACTAACACAGTAAATCTCACAGATATTATTTATCTGAAGTTGGATAAAAATGCTGCAAACAATTGAAAACTACAATTATCCGAAGTCAGATAATTTTTATCATGAGGCAGATAAAAATTATCCGTCGTCGGATAATTGTAGCTGTCAAATGTTTGCAACGTTTTTATCCAACTTCAGATAAATAATATCCCTGGGATTTACTGTGAAGTACTGTTTTTTCTACTGAGGACCAGAAACAAGTGACTTCTTACACGTTTATTAGTAGTCAGAAAATAATATATCTTTTCTGAATAAAACAAAAACTACGCGTCCTATTAAAAAGTGAATGATAAGAAATTTGTAGATCTTTTTTGGACGCACAATTTTCGTGTCATGATCTTTTTTCGTATCTTGCATAGTTTGACTGAAAAATGAAATTTTTTATGTCTCATTTTTTTTGTGCGATCAAAATTTGAATTTTTCATTTTTCAATGAAATTCAAAAAGTTGTTATGATAATCTTGTAGGGCTTTCAAAAATGAACGTTTTCCTTCTCTTGACATTTTTAATATCGTGCGTTTTTCGGCTTAACATTTTCATTTTCCTTTGATTTTTTGAGTTTTTAAAATGCTATAACTCTGGTAATTTTTTTTATCGGAAAAAGTCGTAGAGATAAATTGTTCGAATTTTCTGGTACTATGATAATCTGCACATAGAATTTTTTGAACTTGAAAGAAAAAGTCTCAAAAATATTCGAAATGCTCTAGCTTTTTGAATTTTCATTCAAAATAACTGGCTAACGAACTTGACCTTCAGTTTCTGATACTAAAAAAGTACACCAAAGGCTGTCATAATAGATTTTTTTTTTTTTTGATTGTGCTCGCAGGCAGACAGACATACAAACAGGCATACATACAGGCAGACATATTCGCAAAAACCTGTTTTTCGGGTTCAGAGGGTCTCAAAACGTGGACATTTGACAAAAACGGGGATGGTCAAATTTTACACAAATATAATACATACCTTCTCTGATGATAATTTAAAAATACACTTTTTTGTAATACTCTGTACTATCTCGCATATTTTTCAGGTCAAAAAGAACACATGTAGCAAGTTTCATTTTTTTTTAACAAATAGTGTACCACACCGAATAAAGTCCTTGAAACCGCTTGAAATCTTGAAAATCCCATAAAAATCCCTTATGATTCTTTAAAATCCGTAGAAACCCCTTAAAATCTCTCAAAATCGGTTAAAATCTTTTAAATCCCTTACAATATATTAAAATCCATTGGAAATTTGTAAAAGTAATTAAAAATCCCTGAATTCCCTTAAAATCCTTGATAAAAATCAAAAATCCTTTGAGATTCCGTTAAATCTTTTGAACTCTTACGAAATCGGTTTTCATAATTTAAACAAAAAATTCTGTAAGACAGTCAAATTTTTTTCCGTGTATACTATGGAATTTCATCGAAACCTCTTTAAACCTAAAAAACTTCCTTAAAATCCTTTCAAAACTTTGCTAAAATCTCCTGACATCCTTGAAAATTCCTGAAGATACTTCGGTAGTTCTTGAAATTCACTATAAAAATCCTTCAAAGTCCCGTGCCTTGTTTTGAAATATTTCAAAATCGCTTAAAGTCCATAAAAATCCTTTGTAGCCCACGAAAATCACTCTTAATTCCTTAAAATCTCGAACAAACCTCAAAGTCTCTCAAAATCTTGTAACATATCCTGAAAAATCAATAGTATGTATCTCTGAAACTGTACTAGGTGGTTTCTTCAAAATCTTGAAATCCTTAAAAATTATTTAAAATCTGTGAATCCTCTTGTGATTCTTTGAAATCGTTTGAAATTCCTTGAAACTTTTGCATTTCCTTGAAATCATCTGAAATCTCTAAAAAGCTCTGGAAATCTCTTTAAATTCCGTAAAAACGTTGTGATTCTTTTAAATACTTTGTAGTCCTCTGACATACTTTAAAATTCATTGGAACCTTTTAAAATCCTTTCAAATCACTAGAAATCTATCAGAGCTTTTAAAACCCCTTGAAATATTTTGCAATCGCGTTTAAGGCGAAAATAATTGATATGCTGTCGATACGCCGTTTCAAAAATCATCCTCACGTATTTAATGGACGTTCCCTAAAATTTTAATTTTTAAACTTTATTTATCAACGTTATTTCCCAAAATTTATTAATTTTTTTTACTCTAATTTTTTCTTACCATGTTGTCAAAAAACATTGGGCAACGTAGGGCTAACATTTTAGTCCTAATTTGTCCTCTTTTTTAAGGCCCATTTCTCCTACATTCCGAAACCCAGCTCTGGTCAACCTATATTGATAAGAATTAAATTTTGGAAAATATTTTTTAGGTAAAATAGAGGGAATGTTTATACTTTGCTGATTGTGAGTGAACATTTTTTTTATTTTCGATTATCAATTTTTGTCAGTCTATGATCGCTTAATTTAAAAAATGGACCTGAATTTGAACAAACATACCGTCTGATATTAGAAAGGTATAAAATCCTAAGAGAATTTTACGCAGTAAGACTTTAATGCACGTCTCGAACGAAACAATCGACTTCAGTAATTAACCCGACGCAATTAAACACCCCAGCTATAGTTAAACTCTCACCGTAAATTATGCGTTCTAATTAAGCGAGGTGATGGGCTCTCAAAATGTGGGTTAGGTTAGGCCCAGAGGTAAAGAAAAAAAGAAAACGACAAACTCGGGCACCTGCGAACCTGCTATACGTGCATGCATTCCGCCATTTTTAATTACAAGTCTACTATCAGCGAGAAAATTCGAGTCCTCTGGCTTTGAAGTTAAAAAAGTGAGTGAAGAAAAAATGTTAGCTCAATGAATGAAGGATCATTTTAGAGGCCAAAATGTTTTACGTAAATGAGCGTAAAACGAATATGCCAAAAAAATTTGTATAGCTTACAGACCCGAAATTCGGGTAAAAAGTAAGGAAATTTGACAGCTTTCAACGACACACAGTGGGAAATTCGGCAAAATTTTGTGTCAAAATCGTAGATATCGGGATCGGAGCAAGTGAGAGCGATGAAATTTTCACGGCAAGTAGGTGAGGGGATGAGGATTAGAGAAAAAATAGTCCGGACACGTTAACAAATTTTTTTACTTCAATAGAAGGTCGCAAATTTGCGATTTTTAAACAAATTTTCAGTTTTTCATTTTTTTGAAGGTTATAAAAATTTTTGTTTCAATCACATGATGTATATTTTCGGTGTATTTTTTTACGCAGAATACGATGACGCTATTGATTTTTTTATAGAACCCACCGGAAAAATTCTGGGAGCAAATAAACATTGCAAAAACTTGTTTTTAGTTTATAGTGCTTTCCATTCAGGTTCTGCGACAAAACCAAGACCACCATCGTGTTCTACGTAAAAAAATACATGGAAAAGATGTGTTACATGTTCTAAAATGACGTTATATTCGAGAGAATCGAGAAGATTCTGAGGACGAAGATTGACACGGATACTGTTGAGTTATACAAATTTACAGGTGTAACATTCCAGATTTTTATAGATTTTAATAATAATATTCTCAAAAAATGGACATATCAGATAAATTCTATAATAATACCCATAACACGATCGCACTCTTCGTGAAAAAATACACCGGAAACTTGTATCGCGTTTTGAAAATAAAATTATAAGTTTGGTTATCAGACCGGATGATTTGCTATACCTAACTAAGCCGGGGGTAGGTGATTTTCTCTAGAATCTTC
This sequence comes from Andricus quercusramuli, assembly GCA_932178445.1. Taxonomy (NCBI): domain Eukaryota; kingdom Metazoa; phylum Arthropoda; class Insecta; order Hymenoptera; family Cynipidae; genus Andricus; species Andricus quercusramuli. The sequence continues at coordinate 106,938 of CAKNXH010000146.1, read as the reverse complement.
TCGATTCTCTCGAATATAACGTCATTTTAAAACATGTAACACATGTTTTCCATGTATTTTCTCACGTAGAACACGATGGTGGGCTTGGTTTTGTCGTAGAACCTGAATGGGAATCACTATAAACGAAAAACCAGTTTTTGCAATGTTTATCCAATCCCAGAATTTTTCCGGTGGGTTCTATAAACAAATCAATAGCGCCATTGTATTCTGCGTTAAAAATACACCAAAAACATATTTCATGGGACTGAAAAAAAAATTCTATATCATTAAAAAAAATGAAAAACTGAAAATTTGTTTAAAAATCGCAAATTTGCGACCTTTTATCAAAATAAAAAAATTTGTTAACGTGTCCGGACTATATTTCCTCTAATCCTCATCCCCTCACCTACTTGTCGTAAAAATTTCATTGCTCTAACTTGCTCAGATCCCGAGATCTACGATTTTGACACAAAATTTTGCCGAATTTCCCACTGTGCGACAGTGAACTTTTGAACATAGTTTTTTTTTATTGAATAAAGGATAGTAAAATCTGAAAAAATTCATGGTGGTACTTTAGAACATTTCTGAACAAACCGTTGAAAATTTTTCATAATTTAACAAATTGTTCGTCTTTTGTACATAAATACACAACTGTACTATCTTCATTTCTAATGAAGATAATGAAGTGATTTAAGTTAGAGGTAGTTAGTTGAACTATTTGTAATTATTTGCAATTTAAATGAAGTATTTGCTTCTTTTTCTCTTTGTACAAATTGCGATATTTGAAGCAGTTTTTTATACTGGAAAGCAAGTTTAAGAAACCAGCGGGGTGCCTTTTTTCATGGGATCTTCCTCGTCTTTCCTCCGGAAAACTTGAAAGCACATGCTGAGGAAACATTTAACAAAAAAAATGGCAAAAATAAAAGGCGGGCTTCTTGAGAAAATAGGTTCTATACATTTTGAAATAAAAAATCGACACTATTTTGTTAATTTTAAATCGTTTAAAAATTGTTTAACGATTTTATAAAAAATTCAATAAACCTTACAAGAATCTGGAGAGAACATTTAAATATATCAATTGGGTTAAAGTTATACATAGAAGTTTGAAGAGGGAATTGGTAGGAATTGGTGTTTTTTTTTTAAAATCAAACTCCAAACACAGCCTTTTTTCCTCAAATCGAAAAAAATACGTGTCACATAATTTAAATATGTTTAAATCTTGGAAATCTTCTAAAATCCCATGAAATTCTTAGAAATTTCTTAAAACTTCATTTCATTTGTTCCTTAAAATCCCTTGAAATCCTTTGATATCTTTGATGCCATTTTAAACTCATTTGAAATTTTTTTAATATGTTGGAATCTTATGAAATACCCTGAAGTCTTACAAATCTATTGCAATTTTTTAAATATTTTAATTCCTTGGAGATCCTATAAAATCGCGGAGATCTGGTAAAATCCATTACAATAATTTAAAGTACCGTAAATTATCTTGAAATTCGTAGTATCCCTTAAAATTTCTTCAAAAATTTTAGAAACTTTGAAATATTCTTGAAATCTTTGAAATTCTCTGAAATCCCTGGAAAACTCTTCAATTTTTTTTTAAATCTTGTGGAATCCTTTGGAATCTTTTAAAATAGACTATATTTTTCAAAATCTTTTGACATTTTTAAAATCCCTAATATGGCGAAATCCCTTGAAATGCTTTTACATACTGTACATCTTTAAGTCTTTAATATCTTTACGCAATTCCTTGAAAAATATTTAATTTTTTTGAATATTCTGAAAATCCATAAAATTCTTAGAAATCCGTTAAATTTTTATTTAATTCCTAACATCCCTTGAAATATATGAAATCCTTTGCTACCTTTGATAATATTTTAAAATCTCTTAAAATTTTTGAAATCTCTTACAATATTGTAAAATACCCTAAAATTGATTGAAATCCATTGACATTTTTAAAATCATTCAAGTCCTTGGATATCCTATAAAATCGCGTAAGTCTCGTTAAATTCCTTGAAATACTTTAAAATCCTGTTAATTATCTTGAAATGAGACAAAACTTCTTAAAATTCATCGAAATCTTTAAAATTTTCAAAAATTCCTTGGTATCTTTTAAAACACTCTAATAGTTTTGAAACCCTATAAAATCCCTTCAAAACATTTAAATCTCTCGAAATATTTGGAAATCTTTGAAACCCCATGAAATATTTGGAAATCTTTTGAGATTAGTATAATTTTATTCAAGATAGTAGCAAAATAGTTGCATCGTTAACAAGATGTGTCAAATGTGCCAATAGTGTTGTGTACCGGTCAAAATTGTGCGTCCACTTGAGAAAATCGGATTAAAAACAGGCTTGGCTTAGAAAGTGATTGATTCTGCGAAAAATTAAGTTAGAAAGTTTTTTTGAAAACGAATAAAAAGTCTATTAAATTCTACGTTGATTGAACCCTACTTAAGGTATTTTTAATAAATACAGGCCGAGATTGCATGTGAGAAAGACCGACCTATTTTCCGTTTTTGACCAATTTTCGTTTCCCAACTTCCACTCTTAGCATGCGCTTTATTAGAGAAGCGAATAGAAAAATTGGCAACTTCGCTAAATGAAGGTCTAAAATATTTTCTTTAAAATTAGGCCAAGAACATAATAAAATATTAACTGGTTCTCAAATTATCATAAAAGCGAAAAGCGGCCCCTGTAAAACTCTAAACTCTAGTGTCGAGCGTGAACAAACGATAGAAGCTCGACTGCTGCTTGACCCACCGATTTTCGTCTGGGACTTGGTTCCACATTTTTTATTATAATTCGAGAACCAGTCAATATTTTATTATGTTCTTGATCTCATTTTAAAGAGTAGATTTTAGAATTTAATCTAGAAAAGTTTCAATTTTTCTATTCGCTTCCCTGAAGCATGCCGGAAATGGAAGTTTGGAATCAAAAATTGGTCAACAACAGGAAATAGGTCGATCTTTCTTACATGCTATCTCGGCCCCTATTTATCAAAAATACTTCTAGTAGAGCTCAATCAAAGTGGGATTTAATAACATTTGTATTGGATTTTAGAAAAATTTTTTGACACAGAAAAAACAAAAGGTAAAAAGCGTTGGAAGTAAAAATGCTGGAGCTATTCTCGGCATGCAAAAAAATTGACGATCGGAAAGGGTAAAATAAAAGATCACTAATTTTCCATTTTACCTGTATCGATCTTCAGTTTTTTGCATGCCGAGATTACCTCGAGCATTTTTACCTGCAATACTTTTTAACTTTAGTTTTTTCTGTGTTAAAAAGATATTCTAGAAAGGTTATTAAATTACGCGTTGATTGAGCACTACTCGATTTTTTGTTTTTGACTAATTTTCGATTTCCAGCTTCCACTCTCGGTATGCATCAGGGAAGAGAATAGAAAAATTGAAAACTTCGCTAAATTAAAGTATAAAATATTTTCTTTAAAATGAGACCAAGAATATAATAAAATTCTTACTATAGTTTTCAAATTATCATAAAAAATGTAAAAGCGTTCCCAACGCGAAAAGCGGTCGGTCTAGTGTCGATCGTTAATAAAAAATAGAAGTTCGACTGCTGTTTGACCCACCGATTTTTGTCTGTGGCCTGCTTCCACATTTTTTATGATAATTCAAGAACCAGTCAATATTTTACTATGTTCTTGGTCTCATTTTAAAGAGAAGATTTTAGACTATAATTTATCCAAGTTTCAATTTTGTCTATTCGGTTCCCTCGGTCCTAAAGTATGCAGAATGTGTAAGATAAGAATAGAAAATTTGCCAAAGACGGAAAATAGATCGATCTTTCTCACACACTATCTCGGCCCCTATTTATCAAAAATTCTTCAAGTAGGGCTCAATCAACGCAGAATTTAATAACCTTTTTATCCGCTTTTAGGAAGTTATTCTGATAACATAATTTTTCGCAGAGTCAGTCGCTTTCTCATACAAGCCTGTTTTTAATATACAATTTTCGCAGGTGGACGCTTCCAATCCCTCTTTTTAAAAATCAATAAACAGAAGATGCCTTTTAAGAGCAGAGGATACTAAAACTCGAAAAGGTAAAGCAACACAAGCTTTCTAAACTAAAAACTCGTTACCAACATGATCATCTCATTCTGCTCCAGCATCCAGGATTTTTCTCTACCAGACCCATAAACACTTTTTCTCTTGCCACTGAATTCCATACATAAATGGTCTTAGTGACCAATTTCACAGTACTTGCAAAACACATACATTTCAGAGTACCATTAACATGATTTACTGGATGGTGGTATTTCTCTAACTCAGTGACTACGCTTTTCGCTCGCACCAGACAGAAGAACGAATGACTGTCAATAATTTGATATGATTGCCGTAAGGAGGGTCGTAACTATAGTCCTAATTGTAGACAAGCTCCAGGGGAAAAAATTCGTTTAACTTCCATTTCTTTGCCGGGCATGATCCAGTATGCAGTTTATTTTCGGGACCCCATCTTGCAATTTTTTTCTGTTTTACTTTTTTATCTTCCTTATGCATCGCTTTTGCCTCGGAGTGGAGAGCGAAATAAGGCCTTGGGCCTTAAGACCCACAACCGGTTCGTCGCCGAAGGGTTATCACGACGTAACTGAAACGATTTCCTTGAAGAAGGCCCCGAGCTCCAGGATAATCAGGAGGTGGTATAATCGTCACTCAGACACCGAAAAAATTTGTTCCGTGTAAGACTTTTATCGTTAGATGGTTAGGAAAAGTGGTGAAGATTGGTAAAATATTCATGTGAAATTTTTAAGTCCGTGTTTTATAGAATTCTGATACGAGCTTATAGTCATGCACTACTGCCAGTCGCATCAGTATTCTAGTATAGAACATGAGTTTAAAAATTTCACTTTAAGGCTACTCAAAAGGGAGCGAGGCTAACAGATTTTGTGACGATTTGCATCTAAATACAGACTTCCCACTCTTTCCCCCTTTTTCTTGTGAAATGAAATTGTGATTTGAAAAGTCTACTATTGTACTTTTGCCTCAGAATTCATCTTGTCTAGTTAGAAATTCATTTATTTAGTTAAAGATTAAATTATTACTTGGTTGAAAGTTGAACTACTTTGTTGAAAAATGACTTTATTGGTTTGCGAGAAAGGGATGATAATTTTTGTCACAATAACGATTTTTATTTTTCTGGAAAACCTTCATGTAACGGAAAATTTTAATGTAAGCGGTTTAATAAATACATTAGATTTCTTATAGATATAATTCGGAAAAGGTGACCCAGGAGTATTGAATTAATACTAGTCCCTAGAGGATTCTTTTACATCCCAATCAAATATTGTAAAAGAATTTTCTTCACAGGTTAATAGAAATTAAGTTATTAACATTTTTTGTTCAAAAAATATTATATTGCTGTTAGTTCGGTTGCTTATAGAATGCTGATACGGCTGGCAGTAGTACAAGACAGTCAGCACAAGACCCGCATCAGCATTCTATAAAAAATCTAGACATGAAAAATTTGCAAAGCATGATAAACAAACTAAGCTTCCAATGGAATACATTTTTTCCGTTTATCGATTGGACGCTTAGTTTACCATGCTTTGCAAAGTTTGTAATTATTAAAAAATGATTTAGTTGTTTGAGAAATGGTTTTAAAAAAGGCGAACCTACATTTTATGAAGACGAATCCAAAGTTGTTTTTGTTTTTTTTTTCGATAGGAGGCTTAGTTTGTTCATAAGAATTGCAAAACATCGCAAAATAATGTAATTGTTCAAGAAATGATTATAAAAGGCGCACCTGGATATTTTGGAGGGGAATCCAGAAGGTTATTTTCGGTTTTTTGATCTTACATCTGCCATAAAACCTTGAGAATTTTCCACCTTCAGTCTTATCTTATTTTCAAGTACAAGTAAATCTCAATAATAGGACAGTTGTTAGTATATATGGTCGAGGTCGTGAATATTTTCAAAAAATTTGTCAATCGGCGGTTGCAGTTCTCTATCAGAGACGTCAACTTGAAAAAAATGAAGATAGTTAATGGTGCTCTATTCCACATATTCCTGATTTTCCTTAATTTTATTCGTAAGTATAATTGTATAATATCGGCCTAGGCTGTTTTTTGCAGAATTCAACTTCAGGATGAGGTGGACGTTCTTTAAACACAAAAAGAAAATAATTTGTGGGGTCCTTTTGTCAAAAATCATCTTTTGGAGATTGTTTGTGGAATTTTTTTTTTAGTATATGCAAATGGGGTCATCTACAAAAATTTTGTTTGCCATACAGTTAAATATTTTATAAACTTTGACCCCCAGAGAATTTAAATGTGAAAATAAAACTTTATTTTGTTTACTTCATAATTTATAATAATTTATTGGAAAGTAGGAAAATATCAACAGGAAATGTCGATTCTTAAAACGAAACACGTGGCGCCCTCATGACATAAAACGCATGCTATGACGTCACACGCAGTCAAAGCTGCAGAAAATACATGGTCAGTTTGATAAAAACAATTGAAATAATTAATCATCAACGTTTTTTAGCTAAAAGGGTTTATTTTTCATGGAGTATCAGTATGCCTGGATACGTTAAAGCCAGTTCGGATAATTTTCCAAAAAAGTGCTTACATTTATGATAAGCGATTTTTTTGCGAAGTGCTTCAATTTCAACGTTGCTGAGACTCAAGGTGTGAAAGCAAAAAAAAATTGGATGAATGACGTTAACCCTTTGAACAATTCATTTTTATTTATTGAATTTATTAATTTAGAATGATAATTGCTTTGGGCGACTCGTAACATGTATGCAATATTGGCAATATTGCATCCAGAAAACCTAACCTCACTTTTTTACAGATACTTTTTTCGTTCCTCACCTTTGATTATAGATATGAATAATTTTTCTGGATTTTTGAGAGACGTATTTTTGCATTGAGGCAAAAAACACCAATTGTAGCGCTGTTTTTTTTTGCATTTTTATGGAAAAAAAACGTGAATCGCCCGGCTTATTTACAAACGTTTGACGGCGTCCTACGTCACATCAAGATTGCGGAATGGGCGCGACAGGAATAGGAATTTTAAATGTGTACACATTTTTCTTTTTCAAATATAAATTCAAAAAAAGTGTTTTTTACACTATGCTGGTATTATTAGTGATTTTAGAACATATACTTTAATATTCCAAAATAAAAAATAAATTAGTGGATGGCCCTATTCTGGAAACCCTATTCTGGAAAAAAATTTAATGAATTAATTTTAAATTGTTTCTTTTTTTGTATTTCATTAGTTGTGACATTATAATTGTGCTGTGTGTTGTAATAAGTACAACAGATTTCATGGGTATAGTTCGGAAAAGGTCCCCCATGAATATTGACTTGATATACGTGTCTCTGGAGGTTTCTTTTGCATCCCAATGAAATGTTGTAAAAACATTTTCACCGCAGGTCAATAGCAATTAAGTTATTATTTATTATTTTTTGTTCAAAAATATATACATTTTTTTGGTCTGTTGTTTATAGAATGATGATGCGGCTGGCAGTAGTACAAGGCAGGCATAGAACATGAATTGTAAAATTTCCTTTAAGTGTATGACCACTTTTTAACCCGTTTTTCGAATACTTTTTTATGTGTTTTTTGTACTTGTTAAGCCACTGAGAGTGTATTTCTTGTATGCAGGTTTTGATACAGGCCTGTAAAGCAAAGATTGTGTTCAAAATAGTAACACGTAGTAAATATCTAGCTTATCAAATTCTAACATGTGACATCAAACCTTGAGAATCTGTCTCGCGCCACTTTTATCTTAATTAGTAGTTTCTGGTACATAGTCGTGAATTTAACTTGTGACTTCAACTTGAAAAAATGAAGATTGTTATGGGCGCTCTACTGCTCACATTAGTGATTTTCTTCAATTTTATCCGTAAGTATAATGGCATAATATAAGCTGAGGCTATACGAACGGAAGCACGGTATTAAATACACGGTGAAACTCGAAAAAATTTCAACATCACTGCCTTTGCACTTGCTGTTGAAAATTGAAATATTTCGTTAAAAATTTGTTTCTTTTGTTGTTGTTTGAGAATTAAAGGTCAAAAAAAGTCTTCAAATTACGAATATCTTGGTTTATAAAACCACTCTTAGCTTGAGAAACCACTGAACAGTAAATTTCATTTAGATCGGACAATTATCGTCTCAAAAACGTCCCAAGTCAGCATTAAGTATATTTGAAATGTGAAGCGGTACTCCTTTTTTAAATAGAAGTGTGTCTACGGAGGGAAAAACTGTTTACCTTAATAATTTCAGTGTAAGATGAACTTTTTGAATGTTCAGTATAGTTGCGTTTACCATTCAAAAATTATACTCTACGCAAAAATGATTAAATTGAGCAGCTTTTCCCTCCGCATACACACTTTTATTTACAAAACAAGTACCGCTTAGTATCTGAAAAATATATATCGCGCTAGTATTTACTTATTAGAATGAGGTGATTGAATTTCGAGTTTAGAGCTTGAGTCCAATAGCCTTAAAAAAATATCACGTTTTTTCATATTGTTGATCAGTAAGATATAATTAATACTTATTACTAGTGATGTGTAAAATGACGTCGGGTCGGGTTGAATTCTAAATTGAAAAATTGTTTAGCACATTTCGATAATTTATGATAATTCACTATAAATTACCGCCAAAGTTTCCAGAAATTACCAGAAATTTCAGAAAAATTTTTTATTGAACTTCGGAGCCAGTGTTCGGGGTTTCGTGTCGGTTTTTCGGCAGGGTTGTAAACCCGAAACCCGATCTGGCTCGACCTGATCAGAAAAAAATACCGTTCGGTCGGGTTCCGGTTTTTAAAAAGGTTGCAAGCCCCTACTTGTTACTTATAAACCCTCTTGAAATTAATTACAACTATTTATATTTATTTACTTTTTTGAAGAAAATACTCAGGTTTTAATGTGCATAAAGACGGTCATGGCTTGGTCATTACATAGCGGCTTTAGTCTACATGTCACACGGTCATGTCTAACCTAATATTTGCATATTGTAATACGAAGTGCTAAATTTATTTTAAATCCCTAACACGTGCTGTGAAATTAAGGAAGAGTAAAAATTGGGTATATATTATTGTAATTAATTTGCTTATTACTATTTGTCTAGACTAGACCAAATAATGCAGAGTGAAAAAGTTGTTTTGATAGGTGATTCGGTTGAAAAATTATGAATACCTACCGAATTTTCCCTAGATGTGCACCTATGTTCAAGGATGCAAATATGAAACTGAAAATTCTCATTTAGAGACCGTTGCCATTTGAGGTGTAACAAATTTAATACCAGCGTTTTTTTGTGCTATCGCCAAAAAATGAAAAACATTTTTGGGGTCCTTTTTCGAAAATTATCTTTTTGAGCTTAATTAAAGTTTTTTTTTTTTAGAATTTGCAAATTCTGAAAACAGTCTGTTTTCTTCTATAGAGTTCAAAATGTCATTCATAAGATATAATTTATACACCTTATCCACATAACTACACGTTTTTATTTAACGCTTCAACCCCCAATTGTTTCTTGTTGTACTTTATTTATTTGAAAAATATCGACTAATTCTTCCAAATCGTTGAAATCATTAACAGCAATTTTTTCAGTGTAAAAAACTTTATAAATGTATTTTTTTTTCTTACAGGATTGAGTGTACAGATGGAAGGTGCAGAAAATAATATTGTTCCTCACCCCCTAAAAAGAGGGGGCCCTCCCGCATATTTCTTCCATAAACAGGCAACTGATCCAGCCACAAGTAATGATCGTCCCAGAACAACCAAAAAAAAAGGAATAGCATTTCTACATAACGCACAAGCTACTATTGAAAACCAACGTGGTACACACAACGTACGTGATTTACAGTACCAAACACAGTTTCGTGAATTAGAAGATCAAAAGCTTGCAAATAAATTTTATTATAATCTCAAAGATTCGGAAGCTAGTCTACATTGGCAATCACCACCACCATCACCATCAGCATCACCAGCAAAACTACCATCTACCAGCAGGACTATTCAAGAAAAAAATTATGCAGATACTTTGCAAAAATTGAGTCCCATCAAAAACAGAAATAAAGGAAAGAAGATAAATTGTTGTTGGAATTGAGGTCCGGTTAATTATTATGGATGATATGGACAATGGTAAACAAAGAAGGGGCAACGAATTTTTCAAAAAAATCCTAGAAGAAGATGGTGATGTTCTTTCAAATCTCAAGAAATGGTCTAAGGCAAGTGTCACCCTATAAGAATTCCAACCAGAAGATGTTTCTTCTTCGTTACACGAGAGAACGTGTTCCTCCAAAACATCTAAATCTACACACGTTTCAATCTATCAGGTTCGATAATAACTCCGTTGCACGAAGGCATGCGTCTAATCTAAGAAAATTTTAAATGTCAACTTTGCACGATGAGATAAGAGACATTTGAATCTATGTATACAAACTAAAATGTTAACTAGTCGAGTTGCGTCTAATCGTAGAAAAACGTGAACGTGATAAATATGAAACTTTTTTTGAATTTGAATAAAACGAAAAAGCAAAAACAATTTTTGTACATCCAAATTTGATAGTCTCATGAAAAAAAGCAACAATTATTCAAATAATTATAAGTCAGAATGAAACAATTTTGACCGTAATATAAATGACGCAAATGCTACTTGCAACATTTCTACTGAGGACAGAAGCAAATTTGTTAACTTAAACAACACACAAATTCCTGAATTCGTGGGGAGAACAGCCGGTCTGGGACAAAAGTTTGCTTTGCCAATTTCCATTTACAAGTTACCGATCATACATCTTATTGCTGATTTTGAATTCAACAGAAAAAACATCCAAGAAACAGAGCAAAATAAACTAAAACATTTCTAAAAAATATTCCGATATTTTAATTAGTAAATCTGATAAAGGTAACATTTCGGTAGCTAAGAACGAAGATAAGTGTGAAGTAGATTTAACCCTCCTGTTATCAGACACCAAAACTTGTAAACAATTATCTAAAGACCCGACACAAGAAATTCAAACTAAAGTTAATGATCTAATGTTCCACATTAGCTAGGGGGATGAAACTTGTTGGGCAATCTTTGTGCATCGAATAAAATAACGATGTGCAAGAAACTTGCAGACTTTCGACTAATTTTTGATAAATTTTTGAAGTATTGGGGTATGATTTTGTATGTTTTCCACATGTGTTAACGGATTAGAATTTTTGGGCAATCTTTGCGTATCGAATTGAACAACTTTGTGCAAGAAAACTGCAGACTTTAGATTTCTGTATTTTTGGTGAATTTTTTAAATGTTAGGGGTTGAATTGGGGTGTGTTCCACAATAACTAGGGGACTGACACTTTTTAAGCAATCTTCACTTATCGAATTAAAAAACTGCAGGAAAATTGCAGACTTTCGTTTTATTGTATTTTGTGTGAGTTTTTAAGTGGTAGGGGTTGAATTGGGGTGTGTTCCACATTAACTATGGAAATTAAACTTTTTGAGCAATCTTTGCGTACCGAATTAAAAAAACGATGTGCAAGAAAATTGCAGACTTTCGAATTATTGTATTTTTGGTTAATTTTTTAAGTGTAATTGAGGGGTGTTCCACATAATTTCTAAGGATGACAGGAAATTTAATACATAATATCATGAAAACTTTGACAACAATGTTTAAATTTAAAAGCAAAATTGAATATTTATGCAACTATAATGTACTATAATGTAAAGAAAAACATTTTTTATCAACCGTAAGGCATCAAAAAAATTTGAAAGAAAAAATTGTTTAAATGCAATATATATTTTCCATTTGCAGCGTTTCAAATTCAACAATTTTCGCCGTCCTGATGAAGAAACTTTACAACTGCATTTGAAACGAACCGAGATATTCAATCAAACGCGTTTGCGTACCTTTTAATTTATGAGAGATTTTGAAAATAAAAGTACTGTTCTTGCGTAAATCGGACATGCTCTATTCATTAAAAAAAAATCACGGATTCCAATTATTTATATACAAAACTGTAGATATGCTAGATATTAATGCACAAAGTTGCCGATAATCCTTACTAATAAACACATCTGCGCAGATGTGCTGCCAAATACAGGAATTTAACAACTACAAATTTTCCAAAAATTGATGAAAAAATAAAATTATTATGTAAGTATTAAATTACAATTAATTGTGCTATAATTATTTCAGATAATTAATAATAAGTATATTATTAATCAACTAGCATTATTTTTGCTTGACAAATAAAAAATGCAGATTTGCTATTGAAAAGAAGGATCGGTGGCTCAAAGTTACCCTCGAATCCGGTCGAACACTGCAGAAAGACCGAGGATCCTCATAAGCAAAAAAAAATCTGCGCAGGTGTGTTTTGATTTAGCAGGATCTAAGGGCTCAGCACTATCCTAAATCCTGGAATTCGGGTGGACATGCTACAATTTCTGCAACTGTATTATTTTTTCATCAGAAATTTTTGAAAATCGCTGTAGATATGCTAATTGAGACCTAATTATCTCGAGATTGAATTGCAATTTTTAATAATAATTTGCATAGTTAAATTCGTATTTTCATTACGAAACCAACCATATAAAAAAACTCATTTTTTATAAAAATGTAGTTGTACAGTTTGTTCATCAGGACGGCAGAATTGTAGATGCAATGATTAGCAGTCGAACGAAATTTATCGTCAAAGCAAATTTTAAAATTTGCAGCATATTGAACAATTAATTGAATTAATTTATTAATTAATTGAACAATTTAACAAATAAAATTTAAAAAACTATCTATCATTGAAAGTATAACAAATTAACAACTATTAAAACTGATTGTTCGAGATTCAACATTTTTAATTTGAAAGCTGCCAACATTTAATCATGGTAAACGTCAAGCTTTCAAAATTCAACAATGAACAAATGTTAAGCCTTAAAAATAAAAATAAAAAATGGTAAAATTTCAAAACGGAGCTAACTCTCTAAATGTTTTTAAATATCCCGCGTTTCTTCAGCATTCATTCAAAATCAACCATTTCAAGATTTTACGTGCTCAGCAGACTTGTTCCCGGTTACGAGCAAAACAGCTTAATTGCTCATAAAACTTCTCAAAATGATTCCGGAGGGGAGAAGTTTCCCGTAATGAATCCGTAAGTCAGTTCGAGCCACTCACCTCAGTAAAGAATCGTGGTCCAATAAAGAAAGTCGCTTTGCAATTATTCTCCACTTCTTTTATATCTCAAGAACTTAAAGATTTTTCAGCATCCTAGAGAATCATCAATAAATCTATCGAACGCAGGCACAAGCCTTGATCGATATTTCACTCATGTCCATTTACCAAGAAGCGGTAACAGGAGGAAGAGTGCGTATATATAAATGGCAGGCTATTGTGCGTTCGAATGCAAAAGCTTCTGGATAAATAGGCTCGATAAGCTCTTGATTTATGACTCTAAACCTTTTTTCAGGCTACCCACAAAAAGAATCGAATGTCAGTGCTCGATAGGAAATTGGAAAATTTTATTAGATCTTTTCATCCACTAGATTCAAAACGTACAATAAACAAAAAAAGTATCCAGGCTATTGTGAATGAAAATGCCAATCTGTTACTTCTTAGCTATCTGCAGAAGTTTGATACAACTTTGGAATAAAAATTGCCCTTTTTACCGGCAAGGTTTTCATTTGCATGAAACGTGGAATGGAAAGCACTTGACGAAATTAAATCATCGCGTGTAAGAATCCTGAGAGTATATCGAGCCTATTTAATCCGTTTCGGGAAATTCCACTCCGTAAATTCTCGGAGGACATGAAAAAATAGAGACATGCGAACTTGTAACATGTGAATTCTGTAATCAGTTTAGGATGAGCAGGCGAACAGGAAACATCGTCAAAAAATACTGCAAAGAGTAATAAAATCCTTCCGCTAAACAAGTGAAAAATATAAAATAAAAGACACGGATTATCTTTCGAAACAAAGAAAATGTGAACAAAAGAAATGAGGTTAAAGAAGAGATTTTAAAATTGTGGGTAGTGCTAGGTTCGTGAGACAGTGGATTCAGAATTAGGTTATCATCTTCTTATATTACCAATCAATTATCATCACTAATCATCATCAATCATTAGCATCATCCATGAAATTGTATGGATCATTTCATTTTAAACACAAATGAGATAAACACAGAAGAATACAATGGGAAGATCTACTTATTTCGCAATCAACCAATTACTGTAGAACATTGAGCATCATCAATAACATCCAGATAGTTAGCAGATTATTATTTCACTAAACTAGAAAACAAAAATCTAATAACTATGCGTCGAGAAGATGATGTCATAACAAATCCGAACAACATTTTCAAAGAGCAAATGATGCCCCCTTTTCGAAACATGACACTAAACAAAATTCCAGTGGATATCGAAATCGAAGTAACAATGAACCATCTTTTGCTGATCTTAGGAGTTGTTTTAAATTTGTTAACAATAATAGTAATTATCTTCAACAGTTCCATGCACAAATCCACTAGTTGCTACATCATGAGCCTCGTCTTATCCAACTTAATTCTTCTCCTAGATACTTTGCAAAATGTTCTAGCATGGTGGTACAGCATTCAAATGAATTTGGATATACAGTTTATCACTGATGTGACTTTTAAGGCATCAATCTTGACTTTAGTGATGCTCACTATCGACAGATATCTCTTCATCTGTAGTACAAATTCTGTATCAATATACAATTCTATAAACATAACTGTTCCAACATTCAAGACTGCTGCAAAGAGTGTTGTAATTATATGGATCATGACATCCATGGCCACTGCTATGGAACTTCATCTCTATATTCAATTCGAGTGGGAAGTACCCTACAAACATAATGTCGACCCAGCCATTCAAATTTTTGTGATTTCTACCTTCATTTTTCTCTTTTTACCATCAATGCTCATTTTGTTTTTGGGAAGTCTAATGGCCTATGAATTGGAGAAACTCAAACTGATTGGTGAGATTAGTAAAAAGGATGTAGAGAGTCTTCAACTTCTAGGTGTGTCTTAACTCAAGTAAACTTAGTCCAGAAGATTTTCATTTTAGAATTGATTTTTTCAAACTTTTAGCACCTGATCAAAAATAAAATTATTTTCAGCTGGCCTTATGATTGGATTTTTTATGACCATGGTGCCCTTGCGAGTAGCCTTAACTTTAGCCTATACGTTTCCAAAACTGTGTTGCTCGTATGACAATCTCAGAGTTTACGTCACTATAGTTAAAGGAACGATTATCATTGTTCCTGCCATTTGTTTCGCTACTTCCAAGCAAATGCGTAAAGCTTTCAAGGTTTGTTAAACAAGGATTGCAACTCTCGATGTTCCACAGTTTTAGTAAGAAATAACAGAAAGTAAAGTGATAATAATTTTACAGGATACAATTTTGTGTTGTCAATGTGGCTTCAAAAAGGCTGGAAGACCTTGCTATTGAACTTGCATCGAGAAGATTGATTGCGAAAGCAGACACTGAGTTAAGGAAATGCAAGCCGTGTCGTGTAGCATTTTTAAGAGCATGAATATTTAATTCGTGAAACTTCAGTCAATTTATCACTGTAAAGTAAAAGAGGGAGTTGACAATAGACTTTGTGCAGTACGATAGTCGGCTCTATTTGTTCCTCGATTATGTATTCCTCTCACAATCGACCCTTTCAGCATCCACGAGGGGATTTTATCCAAAGAAACACGCTTACCAACCAAGGAGGCATTGAAGGAAGATGCGTCGTACGTGCTCTCTGGAGACACCGCGAAACAGGAAATCAGTGGAGTGGAAAGTAGCCAT
>CAKNXH010000146.1:69042-80137 GCA_932178445.1 Andricus quercusramuli | reverse complement strand
GAAGCTGACACTACTACATGTTTTTGACCAAAATTACCGGGCACAAAATTTTTTTTACTGCAGCATAAATTAGCACTAAATAGGCACTAAATTATGGCATAGTGCCCATATCTGTATGACAATATTGTAATTCCAGCTTCCGGGACCTAAATTATTTTTGTACAAAGTGGTTCAACCTTCAACCAAGTGATTGAATTTTCAACCAGAAAATATGAATTCTCCACGAATAATGCAATAGCAGATATATCAAACAAACAGTTGCATTTTCAACCCAAAAAATTAAATTTCTGCCAATTTTTTCTAACAAAAATAGATGAATTTTTTAACTGGAAAGACGAATGTTCATAAAATATTTGCATTTTCAATTAAAAAAGATTTTAGTAGAATTTTCAGCACCAAAATAGGATTTTTCAACAACAAAAGATTAATTGTTTACCAAAATAGTTTAATTTTAAACAAAAAAGAGGAATTTTCAACAAAACAGTTCAACTAAAAATATAATTGTCAGAAGAAGGAAACTGAAAAAGAATAAAAATATAAGGCAAATAAATTACTGACAAGAATATTGTTCTTTATTTTTAAAATTCCCTAGCCTTTTCTTGGGCAATTCTTCATTTTCTCTGACCATTAATTGTCAATTATCAGAATCTTAATCATGAAACATTTTTAACATAGAAAGTTTTCCAAATGAAATAAAATCATTTCCCTGACTTTTGCAAGATTTTTTTTTTCAAAATCCCTGATGTTTTGCTGACTAATAAAATTCCCTAACTTTTTCCTGATTTCCAGCTTTTCCTTGACCTACGCCTACAGCCACCCTGTCAGACTGATAATAATTAATTTTTCAAACCAACCAAACAGTAAAACGGATTTTAAACCTGATCAATTAAATTATGTTGGTAATCTTTATTGAGCATTAAAGTTAGTCTATAGAGAGGTTGCAGTAAGTGGTTAATATTCGCCAACATATATGGATCATAGAATCAAGAAATCGTTACGGATCTTAATTCAATCCGCTTAAGTCGAGGAAAGTTTTAATCAAATCACAGGGGCAAAGTTTCGCCGTCATTCCAAGTTATACCGCTGTTCTTGGATATGGGTTTAAACTGCAGGGGTAACTATATTCAGTAGCACATAATAATATGCAGAAGCATTATCGTATGCGGCTAATTTTCAACTTTATGGTATAATCTTCCCCAGAAACGAGCAATTCCGGTTTTAGCTTTCAAATTTCTAAGAAAACTTGCGACATAAGTTAACCAAGATGTATGATAATTTATTTCCCATCCTTAACATAAAATATTATATAATAAAGTGTTATCTAATTTCGGTGTTTTCTAAAACATAATAAAATACCACTAGCTTTTTCCCAGTTTGCAAACATTTTTTCTTTTTTAATTCAAACCTTCAGAACTGCAAAATTTTTGTTGTGCAGTCTAAATGGCAAATTAGGATTCAAAATGTACCACTTCTAAATTCTAAGGATATAAGTTCATCAAGTAAAAAATTCTAAATTCAAAAATTCAGTGTTCAAAACGTTTATTAATGCATAATTAAAATTTAAAGATAAGTTTAATTTCAAGACCTCAAAATTAGCCACAATTCCGAAATAATGTAATCAGAATTATAAAATCTCTGAAAAGCCTTAACAGTTAAATAAATTTAAATTAGGGGCTTTATCAATAATTAGACAATAATTATCTTAAACTGTAATTAAAAAAAAAAGAAACAAGCTTCGGCTCCTCAGATAATATTTAAATTTAATTTGCTTGAAGTTCTGAACGTTCAAATGAACGAATTTTTTTACTGATGACATTGTAAACTGGAAAAAGTGCTCAAATGTTTGGTCATTCATATTGGAAATAACTTATCATTGAAACAAAATTATAAGGCATATTTTATGTTGTATTTGGAACAATATTTATTAGTAAAATAGAAATGGGAAAACATATTTCGTTTTTGAACGTTCGGAACTTCAGGTACATTTAAATTTCAAAAATATTTAATTTGTACAGATTTAATGTAAAATTTTTTGATTAAAGTTTTATATAAATCATACACACTTTAGCTTAAAATATGTCAAATAAACTTTTGTAAATTTGGTTTGGTAAGACTTAAGAATACAATTTGAGACTACACAACATTCCTACACAGATTCGAAATTCAAGTGGTGAACGTCTTACTTTAAATTGTTCAAGTGACAAAATTCAATTTTGCAGTTGATCTATATCATAGCTGTAATGAAAAAATTTAATTTTAATAATTTAATTTAAATTCAAAATGAAACATTATTATAAAATAATTAATTTAATTTAATTTAAAAACGTTTAAAACATCATTTTTCAAATAAAAAAAGATACATTTTGAAGGCAAAAATCAAATACTTACATTTTGAACTTAAAAATTAGTTTTCAACTCAAAAACAAATTTACAACAATATACATGAATTTTAAACTGGTTAAATTTTCAGTAAAAAAATTAACTTTTAATGAAATAGTTGATTTATCAGTCAAAAATATGAATTTTTAACTAAAATGATGAGTCCTTAACCAAAAAATTAAATTTTTAACTCGAGAGATTAATTTTCTCGCAAAAAAAGATTGATTTTTAACAAAATACATGCATTTTCAACGAAATACTTAAATTTTTAAAGGAATTTTTAATCTAATAGTTAAATTTATAACCAATGAAATGAATTTCCAAACTACAAAAGATGAAATAGACACCGAGAAGAATACAGGAATTTTTAAATAGTTGAATTTTCAACTGAAGAAAACAAGTTTAGAACAAAAAATGGAATAGTTAAATTTTCAGTTTAAAAAATTAATTTTCAACGACAAAAAAAAGAATTTTTAGCTAAAAACATGAATCAACAACCACAAAAAAATGAATTTTTAACAAAGAACTTCTACTTTCAACTACTTAAGTAGTTCAATTCTAAACAAAAAAAGATGAAATTTTAATAAAGTAGTTCAATTTTCAACAAAGTAGTTGTATTTTCTGAAAAAAAATTCGCAACGAAAAATGTAAAACTTGATATTTCGATCAAAAAGATTTAAATTTCAAACCAAAAACAGCTGAATTCAACCAAAAAATGAATTTTTTACAAAATATTTGAATCCTCAACCTCGATAAAATTAACTAATATGCAGCAAAAAAATTATAAAAAATGTTAAATGTGTATATTTATAAACTCGGTTGTAAAAAGTCACATAAAAAACGTTTTCTTTGGTTGAAAAATAAAAAATATACAAATTCATAGAAAGTGAGTGACTTTTTTTGTCTTTATTTCGTATAAAAACTGATATAAAATTATATACCAAACAAAAATTCGGGCTTGGGACAAGAGTTTATTATGACGAAGTTATTGAAATTCAGCCTTTAAAGTCGACCTTTTGCTACAATTAATTTTATTTCCCATCAGAAATGTTTTCGCATGATTTTTTCCGATTTTAAACAAACTCTCGCGTTGAGTTTCTGATACCTGGAATAATTGAAAACTCTAAATCATTGTAAAATTTTTATATAATTTTTTTCACTGTATGACGCAATTCTGGGGTCAAAATAATGTTATATAAAAAAACACCCTTGAGCCATTTAAATTTCAATAGGTTGAAATTTCAATGGTGCCTCCCTTTACCCGAAACAGATAAATTTTCAACCAAACAGTTGTGATTTTCAACCAAAAAGCGACCAAAAGAGATGGACTTTCAACCCAAAAAGACTGAAAAAGCAGTCTCTTTGTAAGGATGTTTAATTACCTCTTTTCAGTATTTGGAACAGAAGAGGAAAAATGTGATACCAAAAGTAATTGGGTCAGTAATTTTAGTCCTAGTTTTATTACTACATGAGGTTCATTCCACTGCACGAAATTCTCATTTGCTGTATTGTCGACGCCTCCCAGCCAGAAGCTGGGACACTGGTAGATGTATAGAGATAAAGGTGTGGCAAGAGTAGCACCTTGAAGTTTAATTAAAAGTCCTGATAAATTACGACCTAGCTAAAAGAATTACATCCTCTGAACCTAGGAGGCGAAAGATCGTCTTTGGTATGGGAGAATTTTGTGGTAATATTTCAACCATAAGTAAGAGGGTCTTAAAAAGATGTATGTGAGCTACAGCAAGTTTTAGTGTCAGTTTTAAGTACCCGGAATTAGGTACATTACCATGGTACATTACAAAAATTAGACTCTCAAACCCAAGTTTCCTTGTAAGGAGAGACCTTTGGTATTAATATTTCTTTTATCGCATATGCTTAATTGAAATAAAATATACGAATTTAGGGATAATCGAGATACGGTTAGAAAAATTCGAATGGGGACTATGAAAATGCAGACTAATATTTCTAACTAGATGGTTAAATTGTAATAACCTGAGTTTATTAAAAGTGGTAAAAAATATAAATAAATAAAGCGTGGTCCAAAAAAGGCTTTATTTTCCCCCCAAAATAGCTGCCCCAAAAATTGTTCCTTTTGGTGTCAAAATATCCCCTGAATATTGGCATTATAAAAAAATATATATTTAGGGATCTCTCAAGCCTATTTCTGCACAAAATTGCCACTATCAATGGATTATTTTATTTCGGTACATATGCATTTTATCCTTTTATATTCTAAAGTAAAAAAATCCATTAACAGCGGAAACTAAAATAACATAAGTAATTTTTTGCAAATAATGGGATTAATAAGATATACCTAAATATATTTTTTTTAATTCTGCCAATATTTCAGGGAACATTTTGACACGAAAAGGAACAATTTTTAGGGGATCGAGCCATTTTAGAAGAAAAAATAAGGATGTTTTCTATACCACTATAATAAGTATACAACAATTACGCGAGTTAATTATGAATAATCTGTTCCGCTATCCTTATAATATATTTTTATATATAAATAATTTTTATATATAAAATCAAATAATGATGTTCCTTAATTTATGAAAGTAACTTTATAGAAGGACAAGAAATTTCTTAATGGTATACCATTAAGAAGCTTGTATATAAGCTTTTAAGAAAATTATAATTACTACTAAAAAAAACAACTTTTAACGAAAAATGCCTTTGACATATTGGACTGCAAACCTCTTGAGCTTGAAAGAAAAATGAACTTTCTCATTTTTGTTAAAAAATTTTTTTATTATTTTCATAACTTAAAATTCAGAGCATTTTTAACATATTAATATTTTCAATAAAATACGTTTCCAGTGTCCAAGTTCCGAAGGAGATAATCCTATAACAATATTTTTCTTAACACTATCATTTACTGCATTTTATCTGCCCAATAATCTAAATCTTAAGCTTTGGAAACTTATCACTTACGTAGCCGCTGGACCGACATCCGGGAAATGACCGGAAATTTTTTGAGACACGGAAAACCCGAGAAATGACAGTGAATTTATTTTTTGACAGGGAATTTTACAAATGTTTAGAAAAATAATCTATCAAATAACTTGGAATATCACAAATATCATATCACATGATATAATTCAAATAAAAATAAGTTGGATTTCAACTTTTTTTTTAAATGTTAAGTTCAGTTGTTAACTGTTTCAATGACTACATCATTCAATTAAAACGCTTAATTCGAAAATCTTTTACTTTAGAATTTTATGTCTTCATTTTCAAACGTAAATTTTTAATTGAAAGAATTAATAATTCAGTTTTGAAGACTTTAAAGAATAAAAAATTAAAAGCGTTTGAAATTTAAAATTGTTTATAAAAACAGTTCAAGTTGATCAACCGTAAATATAAATTAATTAATGATTTTTAAAACTGGACTGTAGTTCGAGTGTTAATAATTGTAAAATAATTATTTTACAATACGATTTTAAAACTGTTACAAATTAAACAATTTCCAAATTTTAACGTTGAAAATTCAGCTTTTTCAATACGAAAGTCATAATAATTAAGCAAATTTAAATGTCTGATTAAAACTTTATAAATAATTTTCAGTGTGAAAATAACTTAAAATTAATATATTCATAATTAAATGCTTCTATTCAATTTAAAATCCTATTCAAATACTGTTTCAGTAAAAAATATTCCATTTTTAACCCACTCAGTTAGAAATTTTTCAATAAAAAAAATAAAAATGAGCAATTATGAATCAAATATTCAAAACTAAGCAATTTAAAACTGATTTGTTTTAGGTTTTAATTTTTGTTTAATTGGTAGTACATTTTATATTTTCAAGGTTTTTATTGAGTTGGAAGGGATACAATTTTTTAAATTGTATTTTCAAGTTTTTCTAAATAGGAAAGGCACTAATTTTGTTTTGAACGTTTTTATTGAGTTGGAAGAAGGACATGTTTCATTTTTTAACATTTTCATTAATGCGAGTTGCAATGGATTATTAGTTTCAATTTAGAGCATTTGAAACGATAGCGTGGATTTATATATATATTTTTTTTAATGGAAAAGTTAAAGTTTCAATAAAAATATTATTTGAAAAAAAGAAGAATTTTCTGCAAAATAGACCAAAATAAAGAGATAAGTTTTTAACTAAAATGATGAATTTTCCAAGCAAACAGACGAATTAAACAAAATACAGATTTTTCATGCAGGAAATATAAAACAAAAGATGATCATGAATTTATCCATATTATTGAACTTTTAAGCCAAAAAACGAATTTTCTGTAAAACGGTTGAATTTAATTTTCAACTAAACGGTTACATTTTGAACTAAAAAAGAGGAAATTTCAAACCAAGATTTTATTTTTCTATAAAAAAAAACGAATTTTGAGACTGTGGTTGAAAATTGGACTTTTTTATTGAAAATTTGTTTCATTCTTGGTTGGAAATTAATCTTATTAACTGGAAATTTTTACTATAACATTTTTTGTTGAAAATTGATTTTTTCCAATAAAAAATTAAAATAATTGGTGGAAAATTATTCTATTTCAGTAGAAAATTCAACTTTTTTGTTAAAAGTCCGTATATTTTGTAGATAATTAATATTTTTTGGTAGTAAATAAATCTTGTTAGCCAAGGCATCATGTTTTTCGTAGATAAATAGTTTCGGTTAACAATTGATATTTTTAATTGAAAATTTATCTTTTCTAGTTGAAAATGCATCCTTTTTGGTTCACAACGAACTGTTTGTTTGAATAATAATTTGTTTTGGTTAAGGATTCAATCACTTTATTAAAAATTCGTCTTTCTTGATTGAAATATAACGCATTTCATGTTTTGTTGATAATGTATCTTTTTTGTTTAAAAATTTAACTACTTGGTTTAAAGTTGAACTATTTTGTAAAAAAAAATGTTTGTTGTGTTAAAGATTCATCATTTTAGTTAAACATTGAACTATTTGCTTGTAAAATAACTTTTTAGTTCAAAATTTAACTACTTGGTTTAAAATTCATGTATTCTGTTGAAAATTCGTGTTTTTTGGTAGTAAAATTATCTTCTCGGTCGAAAATTTGTCCGTTTTGGTTAAAAATACTACTGTTTGGTTGACAATTATTCTGAGTTGGTTAAGAATTTAAATATTTTGTGGAAAATTCGTCTTTTTTGGTTAAAATATTTTTTGGATAAAAAAAGATGAAAATTTGTAAAGTATTTTATGGAAGACACCTTATCAAGACAAGAATATCCTACTTTATTTATTTTATGGCACAGATATCTCAACTATGTGTATGATACTTCAGCCTAAGAAGCTTCTCTTAAGAGAAAAGTCCACTTGAAAGTCACCCTCGCGAAACATTTTCATAAAATCTCCGCGAAAGATGAACTGCTGCTAGAAAAAGTAAGAATTTAAATTATTTAGTTTCACATATTTTTCTTGAGAAGTAGAACATACATCCACATGAGAATATAAGTTTATTCTTCATTGAAACGAGAAAAGCTAAACGATGCTAAGTCCAATCAACCTAATTTTACAGGAGATGCAAAAAACCTTTCCAGAAAAATAATTTACAACCGATTGAGTAAATTATTATTTCATGAAAAAATAAAAATATTTAATAAAAAAAACATTTGCAGTATTAGTACAACATTTTAAACGTTGATAATAATATCTGCAATTGTTAAATACTTGTCAAAATCCTAGAAAGTCCGACGAATTATTACAAAAAATGGAATACTTTATTTTTAAACACAAAAAATGAAAATTTTACCAAAAGAGAAATATTTGCAATAAAAAAGGCGAATTTTCAACAAAAAAATATTTTACAGTCAAGTCAGATTCTTGAGAAAATTTAAAAGGATTTTAAAAAAGTTCAGATGTCAAATCAAAATTTAATAAAAAAAGTTAATCTTCAAACCAGTAGTTTAATTTTCAAACAAAAAAGATAAATTCTACACGAAAGATGTAATAGTTCATATTTCAATCCAAAAATATTTTCATCTTAAATGAAGAAAAAAGTTGAAATCATCAGAAAAAGACAAATTCTCAATAAAATAGTTGAATTCTTAACCAAAGAAGATAAATTTTCAATCAGTTGTGTTTTTAACCAAGAAAGATTAAATACTTTCCAAAATAGGAGAATTTTCTGCAAAATAGTTTAATTTTTTAAGCTGAAAATATGAATTAAAAAAAGAGTTATTTTTCAATCGAATACATGAATGTTCAACCAAAAAGATAAATTCTCAACGAGAAATGTAATAGTCGATATTTCAATCTAAAAATATTTTTATTCCAAATCAAAAACAGTTAAATGAACAAAAAAATTACTTTCAACAAAATAGTTACGTCTTTCAAATAAAGACATTAATTTTTAACTAAAACGAATTTTCAAACAAACGAGTGAATTTTTATTCAAGCAGTTTACCTTTTAACTTAGACGTTGAATTTTTAACGAAAAACGATGAATTTTCAATCAAAAAATATTTTCCAGTTGAGAAAAAAAGTTTAGGGTAAATTAGAATTTTAAGACAAAAATAATTTGTAATTCAATATAAAAGTTTTGAATAACTAATTATTTTATGAGTTTATTTGTGTTTAAGATAATATAAATTTAATTTTCATTCTTTTATGACGATTTTGGA
This sequence comes from Andricus quercusramuli, assembly GCA_932178445.1. Taxonomy (NCBI): domain Eukaryota; kingdom Metazoa; phylum Arthropoda; class Insecta; order Hymenoptera; family Cynipidae; genus Andricus; species Andricus quercusramuli. Next base: position 71,152 of record CAKNXH010000146.1, on the reverse strand, counting down.
AATATTTTTGAATTTTTTAAAATCGTTATTAATATTTTCTTAAAACTTTGAAATAAAATAATTCCTAAAAAAATTTAAAATCCTGTAAAAATTAAAAAAAAGTTGTCTTAAAATTTTCCAGAATCTTTTTGACATATATTGAAATCTTTAAGACTTAAAATTAATCTTATAAAATAAAACTGTGAATTATAACGTAAATTAAGATATTCTAAATTTTTTGTCGATAATTTTATTTTTCTCGTCCCTTTAAAAGTCTGAACAAGTTTAAAAATTATAACTTACATTCTTTTTAGGAATAAATTTTTATAATTAAAATTCCGTATTTGGTAATGGTGATTTAGGAAACTCGAGAAAATTCAAAGGAACAAACCAAACAGGTAGTCAACAACAATGAGTTCGAGATTATCGATAATTTCGTGCCACCTATTTTTTTTAGATAAGATAAGATTTGCATGCATTGAAATTCTAAATGTTAGGGTAAACACTTTATGAACCTTTATTTTTTCACTGAAATAAGTATGCAAAAGGGAGAAAGTATGATTTTGAAAGAAAACCAATTTTTTTTCAAAAAGTGGACTTAGCGCCGTTTGTTTTTCCTGTTTTAACTTAATTTCTCATTCTCCAGGAAAGTAGATTTCTAGAGAAAAGTCACATTGATAATCAGATGTTACGTTGACCCGGTGATACACTATTCTGAATAGTTCAAACAACTCACAGACGGCAAAATATTTTCTTGAGAAAAAGTGCATTAGAGAGTGACTGTGACATAGCCGTATTGTGATGGGCGTGAGATTGTCTCACGTGTCTCTGCAATTTTCAAACAAGAATAGGAGCACCTTCGACGAAAGAGTAATTATATAATTAACGATGCGTTTAAGAACAGGTTTTTCTAATATGAAATACTTCAGAAAAGAGTAGACAAATCTGTCAATATCTCAGACTCCTAAATAAGATGCTTTTTTTTGTGCTTTTCTCGTAGGAAACACTTGTATTTTCAGTAGAAAAGTATGGTTTAGCTAAATTCTATACCAACACATCTAGGAATTTCCAAAGTTTTAAGACTCAATTCTTTATTAGCATAGCCGTGTATAAGGAAAATCCTGGAAAACAGGAAAAAGTTAGGGAAATTGATTGGTAAAGGAAAATCAGGAAAAAATTAGGGATTTTGAAAAAAATCTTGCAAGAGTTGAAAATTCGTTTCAACGAAATGGAGATAGATTTTCAACGAAAGGGTTTAGTTTTCAAGCTAAAAAAAAGAATATTAAAAAAAAAACAGTTGTCTTTTAATCTCGAAAAGATGAATTTGCAACCAAAAAGTTCATTTTCAACCAAGAAAGATTGGTTTTCAATCAGATAATTGAATTTTCAAATAAAGAATAATTAATCTTAGACCAAACATTTATCTTCAAAACAAAATAGTTTAACTTTTAAGCAAAACAGACAAATTTTCAACAAAATAATTTAATTTTTGACTGAACGGTAGAATTTTTAACCAACCAGTTGAATTTTCAACTTACGAAGATAAATTTTCAACCAACTAATCGAATCATGAAACAAAAAAGATTAAACCTCAAAGAAAAACAGTTGCATTTATAACCAAATAGTTGAATCTTCAAGACAAAAATATGATTTTCTTCAGAAAACAGATGACATTTTAACCGAAAAATTAATTTTCAACCAAAAATTCTTCTATCAAAAGAGATGAATTTTCAATTCAGAAGGACAAATTTTCTAAATAAAAATAAACATAAATTTTCAATAAAACAGTTGAATTCTGTACAAAATAATTAAATTTTTAACAAAATAGTTGAATTTTCAACAACAAAATTAAACTTTAACCAAAACCTGTTGCTTTTTGACAAAATAGTTGAATTTTTAGCAAAAATAATTCAATTTTGAAGCAAATACTTAAATTTGTAATATACCAGTTGAATTTTCAACCTACAAAGATGAATTTTCAACCAAACGGTAGAACTTTCACATATAAAAAATTAAACCTTCACCAAACACAATTGCATTTTTAACAAAATAGTTGAACTTTCAATCCAAAAGAACGAATTTTCTAAACAAACAAATAATTTTCATCAAAACAGTCGAGTTCTGAAAAAAA